>CM077453.1:1350000-1655000 GCA_039654765.1 Mylopharyngodon piceus | reverse complement strand
ATCCATCCATCCATCCATCGTTCTGTCTAACATTCCATCAATCCATCCATCCATCCATTGTTCTATCGTTCTGTCTAACATTCTATCCATCCATCATCTATCCATCCATCATTCTGTCATTCTGTCTAACATTTTATCCATCCATCCATCCATCCATCCATCCATCAATCGTTCTATCGTTCTGTCTGACATTCTATCCATCCATCCATCCATCCATCAATCCATCCATCCATCCATCCATCCATCCATCCATCGTTCTATCGTTCTCTCTAACATTTTATCCATCCATCCATCCATCAATCCATCCATCCATCCATCCATCCATCCATCGATCTATCGTTCTGTCTAACATTTTATCCATCCATCCATCCATCCATCGTTCTATCGTTCTGTCTAACATTCTATCCTTCCATCATCTATCCATCCATCGTTCTATCGTTCTGTCTAACATTCTATCCATCCATCCATCAATCCATCCATCCATCCATCCATCCATCGTTCTATCGTTGTCTAACATTCTATCCATCCATCCATCCATCCATCCATCAATTGTTCTATCGTTCTGTCTAACATTCCATCCATCCATCCATCCATCATTCTATCTAACATTCTATCATCCATCCATCCATCGATCCATCGTTCTAACATTCTATCCATCCATCCACCATTCTATCTAACATTCTATCATCATCCATCCATCCATCCATCGTTCTGTCTAACATTCCATCAATCCATCCATCCATCCATCGTTCCATCGTTCTGTCTAACATTTTATCTATCCATCCATCCATCCATCCATTGTTCTATCGTTCTGTCTAACATTCAATCCATCCATCATCTATCCATCCATCATTCTGTCATTCTGTCTAACATTTTATCCATCCATCCATCCATCCATCCATCAATCGTTCTATCGTTCTGTCTAACATTCTATCCATCCATCCATCCATCCATCAATCGTTCTATCGTTCTGTCTAACATTCTATCCATCCATCCATCCATCGTTCTATCTATCTATCTATCTATCTATATATCTGTCTATTATTCATATATTTGTTGTTTATGTATTTGTTTGTTTATATTTCTATTTATTTAGCTTTCTATTTATGGTTACACTTTATTTTACAGTGCCATAGTTACACGTTACTACATGTACTTACTATAGTAATAACAATAAATTATACATAATTACAAGTAACTAACCCTAAACCAAACCCTAACCCTAAGTGTAACTCTATAGTAAGTACATGTAGTTAATTAATAGTACTCAGTACTTATTTGAGTAATTACAATGTAACTACGGCACTGTAAAATAAAGTGTAACCCTATTTATTTGCTTATTTATCTTTTTATTTATTTGTTTGTTTATCTGTATCTATGTATTTATCTATTCATTTGTTATTCATTTGTTTGTTGATTCAAGTGTAAATTATTTTATTCTGTGAGAAGAAAGAGTGTGGAGTGAGACATTAAACTAGTATAACATTTTATGTCATTACATAAAAAAATATTTGAACACAGTCATTATACATAAGAGGATGCTCTAATTGACCAATGAGAGTCAAGTATTCCAAAGTTACAATTATAAGGGCATCTAAATAAATGTATAACTTAATAAATATAAATAAAATGTAAATATAATTATTCAAAAAAACACCTTTTAAAAATAAAATGTCAATTGTTCCAGAAGTTTCGTGTTCTGGAAAAGTTTTCTGTCTGGTTACTCCACATGTTTCACGAGTGTGTGTGTGTGTGTGTGTGTGTGTGTGTGTGTTTAGGTCCTGTCGGTGTGTGTTGAGGAGGAGAACATTGTGAATTACGTGACTAGTGTGCTGCAGAATCCCGAGCTGGCGTTACGGATGGCGTTACGCAGCGATCTTCCCGGAGCCGAGGAGCTCTTGACACACAAGTTCAACACGCTCTTCTCACAGGGCAGCTACACGGAGGCGGCCAAAGTCGCTGCATCAGCTCCCAAGGTACCCGAAAAACACATGCAGATCTCAAAACTGAGTTACACAAACACAACACAGAATGTTTGCTGTCATCTCTGAATCCTCTCTCCAAACGCTCAGGGTATCTTGCGTACGGCAGACACCATCCGCAGGTTCCAGGCGGTGCCGGCTCAGGGCAGCCAGGCGTCTCCGCTGCTGCAGTATTTCGGGGTTCTGCTGGACCGCGGGCAGCTGAATAAGCTGGAGTCGGTCGAGCTCTGCAGGCCGGTGCTGCAGCAGGGACGCACACAGCTCCTGGAGAAGTGGCTCAAGGGAGAGAAGGTGTGCTATTACGATTCGTTTTTCTCAATTATTACTTATCTATTCATTTTTTATTATTTTTATTTCAATATATCTGTGCATTTATGCAGTTTGTGAAATAAAGTTAAGTTTAGACAGTATTTTGAGAACAAAACAAAAGTAAGATTACGTTACGTTTTTGTGTTTTAATTAAATTATATTTAGGGGTTCAAGTGTGTAGCTCTGAAACTCTATTGTAATTGTTCAAATTTTCAAGGATCAGCATTCTCCGTTAAAAATGATCGGGCAGACCAAAAAGTAAGTCGTAGAGACTTGAAACTTTGAGGGCTGGTAGTACTCACACCGTCTACAACGTCACCAAGACTCGCCCTGATTGGCCTGACGGGGGCGCTATAGCGGTCAAAAGTACAAAATCGCTCATAACAACTCCTAAACCGTTAGGCGTAGACTCAAGTGTCTCATATCGTTGGAATCCTTGGCTCAAGACGGACAAAATGCATGTTGGACAAAAGAATGGTTTTGCACAAGTTTCTGGCGAAATTTTCAGGTATTTTTGGATTTTTTGAAAAACCTATTTTCGCAAACGAGTCCTAGGTTTTTGACCCGATTGGAACCAAATCAGTGCAGCAAGATTTTTCGGAGTCTGATTGTCAATAATTATCAAAAAAAAGTTGAAATCTCGATTCACGGTCCCTAATGGGGCGTTCACACCAGATGCGACTTGCGCGAATAAATCGCGCTATTCGCGCGTAGTTGGACGCTTGAACATTTTGCTTGCCGAGTTTACTTGCTTCATTCACGCGTGAAATTTGCTTCATTCGCGCGTGAAATTCACTTCACAACAGACGCGAATTGGGAGGGAAAGTAGTTGTAAAATACGGCGAATAAGCTCAATTTGCCGGCTTTAGCTAGCTTGTAGTCTCAATATGTATATATATAGCTCAAATTGAGTAAAGAGCATTTTTTTACAACTTACCAGATTGTCCAGCCTCCTCACTCACTTTCTTCCAAGCAAGATCCTTTTTATTCCCGTTTCTATAAAAGTACGAAGATGTATTGTACAGCTCCGGGTATCCACATACAGCGACAATGATTTTGTCCTCCATTGTTGTTTCGGATTTCTGCCTCCGCTCGCTACATCGTAATCACGTCACTACTAGAGCAAGCTCCTGATTGATTAACGCGGCGCGAATATTCGCCAAAGTTCAGATTTTTCAACTCACGCGATTCACGCGAATCACGCGTTACGTGCGTCAAACGCCCGAAACGTACAATTCGCGCTGCGTCATTCGCGCCGCAGGATGTCTATCGCGTCTTTGCATTGACTTAACATGTAAATCACTCGCGCTTAACACTTCATTTGCGTCTGGTGTGAACGCACCATAAGGGCCGCCAAGACGTGCGAAGTGGGTGGAGCCACTTTTACTAAAATGGCTATAACTTGTTAACAGAATGAGATGTTTTCACCAAACTTGGCATAGCTATGTAAGAGCTCATTCTGTGGTCGCATGAAAAAGGACGTGGTGACTGGCCACTTGGTGGCGCTATAACAGGAAAAAAACTTTGAAAAATGGCTATAACTACTTAACCGTTAGTCCGATTGACTTGAAAATGGGCATGCAGTGTCTTTGTCCGAGGTGCAATGATTGTCTATGAGGACATTGACGTATCTATTTACTTAAATAATAAAATAATAATTTTTTGCTATATTCAGTTTGCTGGAATAACTGGGACTTGACACGGCACTTGCATACTGTTGCCCTCATGTTGATTTGATTGCTTCTACTGTTCTCATTTGTAAGTCGCTTTGGAGAAAAGCGTCTGCTAAATGATTAAATGTAAAGGTATCTCAAAAAGCATGTCCGTCATCAGCCAATGAAGTTTGAACAGCTATCAGACAAGGTTAACGGAGGCTAATCGGAACAAAACTCGCTGGGCCTGTTTGACTTACGGCCCTAGAGGCCTGTGAGAAATTCAAAAGAAGTCGGCCACCGGGGGGCACCTTTGCGTTTTTCATGTGCGTAAAGGATTGTGTAGCGCACGATTTTTTGCACACGCCCACGACATTCATACCACATGGTAGAACTCCTCATTCTGAGCAACTTTGCCTCTAGGACCACCTCTGTCCATCGAATCGTTTGTTAAATATTGGAGATTATTTCAAAAACCTACTTTGGCGAACTAGTCCTAAGTTTTTGGCTCAACCTCGATAACTAATAAAAAGCTTTAAAAACTAAATATTTCCTATGGTAAATTGCCTGTATTTGCTGTAAATGGTCTTTTCCATCTATAATCTATCTATCTATCGTTCAATCTATCGTTCTGTCTGTCATCTATTTATTGCCTTGTTTAAAAAAGAAGTAGGCTAATCAAATACATCTCTAATGTTTTGAGAATAATTTTATTTTTATGCCTGAAATGTGCAAATAGTTGGAGATGGTTTGCAAAACTTACCGAAAAACGACCAGCGTTAATTTTAGTTTGTTTTAGTAATTTTGTTATGTGTTTTTTATCATTTTTATTAGTTTTTATTTTTATATATATTTCTATATAGATTTATTTCCCATTTCAGTTGTAATGTTGGTGCTTCAACTCAAACTTATTTAATTTAGGTTTCATTTAGACAACTAAAGTTACATTTTTTTCATCGATTTATATTTTATTTCATTTCAGCTTTTTTTCAATTACCAAAAATTTTTTTTAGTTTTAGTTTTAGTTAACAAAAACATATTTTTCCCATGATGCCCTGCAGCTGGAGTGTTCGGAGGAGTTGGGTGATCTGGTGAAGGCCGCTGACATCACTCTGGCCCTCAGCGTTTATCTCCGGGCGAATGTTCCTGCTAAAGTCATTCAGTGCTTTGCTGAGACCGGTCAATTCCAGAAGATAGTCCTCTATGCTAAGAAGGTACCAGCTTTCTTTTAAAGTGCCCCTATTATTCTAGTTTTGTTTTGGAGTCTCCTACAACAGGTTTACATCCATCCAAGATCAAAAAACACTTTTATATATACTCATAATATCCATTGCAGCATCAGCTCTTTTCTCACAGTGTCTGAAACGGTTCGATCAAGGATTCAGTCTCTCTAAACCCCGCCTTTCTAAGAACCTACTCTGCTCTGATTGGTCAGATGGTCCAGTCTGTTGTGGAATTATGCAAATTAGTTACAAACCTATGTAGGTTCAGCATAATAGGGGCACTTTAAAACACTCGATTCCACTGTTATCTGTCTCTCTGCTTTGCTGTGAAGTGATTGACATGTGATGTTGTTTCGGGGCAGATGGGATATTCTCCAGACTGGGTGATGTTGTTGAGGAGTGTGATGAGATCTGGGCCTGATCAGGGGCTTCAGTTTGCTCAGATGCTGGTTCAGGATGAAGAACCGCTGGTGAACATCAGCCAGGTAACAAACTCACCCATTCGGCCATTTTAGTTATTTCTAGAGCTCATTATCAAAATCCCCATATTCACCATCTAGACCCAAAATCTCAAGTTTCTCTCACTGTCCTCCACACTGTGACGACGCACATCTCTAATATATGTGTGTGTTTCAGGTGGTTGATGTCTTCATGGAGAATAATCTAGTGCAGCAGTGTACTTCATTCCTATTGGACGCTCTGAAGAACAACAAGCCGGAGGAGGGGCCTCTACAGACACGCCTCCTGGAGATGAACCTCATCCACGCCCCTCAGGTGAACTGATCAAACCCTCACTGTCAGAACTATCATACAAGATGAGCGAATACAATATCATAATAATATGTGTTAAACTTTTTATCTGGGACCATCTGAGAACCAGTGTTATTTTAGTATTATTTATATTCTATCATAGTATTTATTAATAGCTTTTATATTTATATTTTCAGTTTTAATTTTAATTAATTGATTTTTTTTTTTTTAACTTGGATCATCTAAGAACCAGTGTTATTTTAGTATTATTTAAATACTATCATAGTATTTATTAATAATTTTTATATTTATATTTTCCGTTTTAATTTTAATTAATTAATTGATTTATTTTTTTTAACTTGGATCATCTAAGAACTAGTGTTATTTTAGTATTATTTAAATACTATCATAGTATTTATTAATAATTTTTATATTTATATTTTCCATTTTAATTTTAATTAATTAATTGATTTATTTTTTTTTAACTTGGATCATCTAAGAACTAGTGTTATTTTAGTATTATTTAAATACTATCATAGTATTTATTAATAATTTTTATATTTATATTTTCCGTTTTAATTTTAATTAATTAATTGATTTATTTTTTTTAAACTTGGATCATCTAAGAACTAGTGTTATTTTAGTATGATTTAAATACTATCATAGTATTTATTAATAACTTTTATATTTATATTTTCCGTTTTAATTTTAATTAATTAATTGATTTATTTTTTTTTAACTTGGATCATCTAAGAACCAGTGTTATTTTAGTATGATTTAAATACTATCATAGTATTTATTAATAACTTTTATATTTATATTTTCCGTTTTAATTTTAATTAATTAATTAATTGATTTTTTTTTTAACTTGGATCATCTAAGAACCAGTGTTATTTTAGTATTATTTAAATAATATCATAGTATTTATTAATAACTTTTATATTTATATTTTCCGTTTTAATTTTAATTAATTAATTGATTTATTTTTTTTAACTTGGATCATCTAAGAACCAGTGTTATTTTAGTATTATTTATATAATATTGCAGTATTTATTAATAATTAATATTTTTATTATTTTTTTTATTTTAGTTTGTTTTAGTGTTTTTGTTATGCACTTTAGTCATTTTTATTAGTTTTTGTTTTTTATTTTTCTATTTAGCTTTAATTTGTTTTTATTTCTGTTTTTAGTAATTTTAGTACTTCAGCTTATTTCAGTTAGTTGCCAATGCAACATTTTTCATTTTAAATTTTTCCATCTATTATAATTTATTTTTTCTTTTATTTCAGCTTTATTTCAGATCATGAAAATGATTTTTAATAGTTAAAAATAATAACACTGCAGAAAATGAGCCATTAAATTAAAAATTCATGTTGGAATTTGATTGGTATCAGTCACGATTAAGAAAAAGTTTTATGCGTTTTGGATTTTATTGATAAAAGTTTAGCTTAAAGATGTTAATTTAGCTGTTTCTAGCCTAGCTTAGCTCTTTAAGAGGGTTATAAGAACACACCGTTTTCAGAAATTGAGAGAGAAATATGACATTTTTGTCTATTTTGATTATCCAAAAACACTTCAAATGCACATCACATAATAATGTCGACTTCTGAACTTGTCAGTAAGATTCCCAGGAGGATTGGATGGCAGGGATAAACCTTCAACCCAGACGCAAACCAAAAGCATCACATCAAGACTAGCTTTGCCTTGCGTCTCTGAGCAGGGCCTGTTGTGTGTTCGCAGGTAGCAGATGCGATCCTGGGTAATCAGATGTTCACACACTACGACCGCGCTCACATCGCTCAGCTGTGTGAGAAAGCTGGTTTACTGCAGAGAGCGCTGGAGCATTACACCGACCCCTACGACATCAAACGAGCCATCGTACACACACACCTGCTCAACCCAGAGGTGTGTGTGCGTGTCTGAGTGTGTGTGCTCTTACTCTTTGAGATAAATGACATTTTTTGTCTGTCAGAGTAGTATTAAACATTGTTTTTTCTCCTGGTTCTCTCTCAGTGGTTGGTGAATTTCTTTGGCGCTCTGTCTGTCGGCGACTCCATCGAGTGTTTAAGAGCCATGCTGGCTGCAAACCTCCGTCAAAACCTGCAGTTGAGCGTTCAGGTCGCGACCAAGTACCACGAGCAGCTGGGAACGCAAACGCTGGTGGAGCTTTTCGAGTCCTTTAAGAGTTATGAGGGTGAGACGCTCATGAACGTGTGTATTTAAAGCTTTTTGGGACTTGACGTTTCATACAGTGTTCGTGAATATAAAAGGTCAGTAATTCCAGTCTCACTTCCTGCTGAACCTACGTAGGTTTGTAACAGACTGGGCCATCTGACCAATCAGAGCAGAGCAGGCTCTTAGAAAGGCGGGGTTTAGAGAGACTGAATCCTTGATCGAACCGTTTCAGACACTGTGAGAAAAGAGCTGATGCTGCAGTGGATATTATGAGAAAATTAGTGTTTTTTGACCTTGGATGAATGTGAACCTGTTGTAGGAGACCTAAAACAAAATTAAGAGTCTTTAAAATAGAATAATAAGGGAACTTTAAAGCTTCAGAAGGGTTTGAGGTTAGTTTTGTGAAATATTCCTCTGTCTCTTTCAGGTCTGTTTTATTTTCTGGGATCTATCGTGAACTTCAGTCAAGACCCTGATGTGCATTTCAAATACATTCAGGCCGCGTGTAAGACGGGTCAGATCAAGGAGGTGGAGCGCATCTGCCGAGAGAGCAACTGCTACGACGCCGAACGCGTCAAGAACTTCCTCAAGGTACAAGAGAGAGAAACAAAGCTCAACAATGTATTAAGTTCAATAAAATCCATCAATAAATCCAGTTCAGTGCATCTGTCTTCATATACTGTATGTGATTTTTATTGTTTAACACATTAACAGAAGCATTAATACAGATGATCAAAACAATGACAGTAATAAAAATAATAACACTATAAAAAAAATAACATTCAACATGATCTTACTTTTAAAATTTTTTATTTAATAATTAACAATTTATTTTAAAGGATTAGTTCACTTCAGAATTCAAATTTCCTGATAATTTACTCACCCACATGTCATCCAAGATGTTCATGTCTTTCTTTCTTCAGTTGAAAAGAAATGAAGGTTTTTGAGGAAAACATTCCAGGATTTTTCTCCATATAGTGGACTTCACTGGGGTTCAACGAGTTGAAGGTCCAAATGTCAGTTTCAGTGCAGCTTCAAAGAGCTCTACACGATCCCAGACGAGGAATAAGGGTCTTATCTAGAGAAACCATCGGTCATTTTCTAAAAAAAACAACAATTTATATACTTTTTAACCACAAATGCTCGTCTGGCACTGCTCTGCGATGCGCCACACATTACGTAATCATGTTGGAAAGGGCACGCGTGACGTAGGCACTTTTAAGTGAACTAATCCTTTAAGTAATCGAATTGAATTATTAACAACAAAATAAATATCCAACATTAGCTTACATTTGCATTTTTTAAAAATTAATTATTAACAATTTATTTTAATTAATTGAATGAATTGAATTGAATTAATAACAATAAAATAAACATTCAGCATAGGCTTAGAATTACATTTTTTTGTTTAATTATAAACAGTTTTAATTAATTGAATAACTTGAATTAATAACAATAAAATAAACATTCAGCATTAGCTTACATTTAGCATTTTTAATGTAATCTTTTACAATTTAATTTAATTAATAACACTGACTATTATTATAAGTATTGTCTCACAGTGCTTTGACTATATCAATTTATTATAATTCTGTTTGACGATGTAAATCAGTGTTGGGGATTAGATAACTACAAGTAACTACTAACTTAACTACATTTTGACAGTAGCTCAGTTGCTTTTAAAACAGCGTAGCTCTTCCAGTAGCTAACTATTTTTTCCAGCAAGTAGCAGTGTAGCGCAAACAAAAGCTTTTTGCGTTTTGACAATCTTGCAATGCACTGAAGCAGCGTAGCGTCGTCTTATTATTAGATCACAAACTAAAATCGTGTATTACCGCCATCTATTGTTCCATCAAGCATCTTGCGTCTTTACAGTTCATTGCTTTATTGCACTCTACATCAAATGTCTATTTCTGATTTTATGATGACCCGCCACAGTTTTGTAATGAACCTGAACGATCACTAACGTTGTGTTTTGCGCCATTGCTTTGGCAAAGCATTCTGTCAATCGAACAGAAAACTGTGATTTCAGTTGATTTCAGAGCGAAGCGCACTGTGTTCATGTGACTCAAGCAGACATGATTCACGTCTCAGAGCGGCTCCGTTCACAGTAAACGCCGCGAGCTCCATCACTGCTTGTGCTGTGAGTTTTAATGCATATTTCTGACTACTCCTGTGTGTCCAATTTAAGTTGCATACATTTTGTTCTTGCATTGATGTGACATTTGTAGCAGTTTTGCACTTTGACTGTCAGTTTGATTAATGTATTTGAAATATACAATGCCATTGTAAAAAAAAAAAAAAGTAGTTTAAATGTAGCTAGCTACTTTTTGATAGTAACTTGTCGTGTAGCTAACTACTTTTTCAGAAGGGTAGCTTGACTGTATCTTAACTACTTTAATTTTAGCTTGTCAAAGTACAGTTTCAGAGTAGCTTCCCCAACACTGGAGATATAGTAAAGGCATCGAGATGGACTAGAGATGCATCAGATACTGATTTGTATTTATTTGTAAGCAGGTTTTGAAGCGTTTTTCTGTCGTGTCGTTGCACAGGAAGCCAAACTCACAGATCAGCTGCCTCTCATCATCGTGTGCGACCGCTTCGATTTCGTCCACGATCTCGTTCTGTACCTGTACCGCAATAGCCTGCAGAAATACATCGAGATCTACGTACAGAAGGTACGACGAAAGTCCTGAACACAACAAGCACAAACACGTTAATGAATGATTTATCTGAGATATCCTCGTGTGCAGGTCAATCCCAGCCGGCTGCCGGTGGTGGTCGGTGGTCTGCTGGACGTCGACTGCTCCGAGGACACCATTAAGAGTCTGATCCTGGCCGTACGAGGAACTTTCAGCACTGACCAGCTGGTGGAGGAAGTGGAAAAAAGAAACCGGTATAACAGACCCTGTCCTGTCATTCCTTCTCAACATTAAAACATGCATTTTCACATGAAAAATACATTTTTATTGCAGTTTTACTTAGAAAGTCATTAGATGCATTGAATATTTATGATATTTAAACATATTTGTAATATATTAAATATAATATTATATATATCATCATATAAAATATATATAATATAATATAACTTAGAATTATCAGTATTTAAACAGTTAAACAGTATTTAAATGTAGTATTTAGATAAATTAGAAATTGTATATTACCAATGCATCATAAATATTCAATCACAACTCACAAATTAAAACATCCCTTTATTATTTTTAGCTAGATAGATATATATATATACTGTATTTCTTGCATTTGACATTTTCAATCTACTTTATAAGATCTAAATCTACTATATAAAAATGTATATATTAATATAAAATGAATCTACTATATCTAAAATATAAAAAATGTATATATTAGTATAAAATTAATGTATATATTAATATAAAATGGATGTACTATATCTAAAATATAAAAATGCATGTGTTAATATAAAATGAATGTTCTATATGTAATATATATATATATATAATATAAAATGGATGCACTATATGTAAAATATAAAAATGCATATATTCATTTAAAGTGAATTTACTAAATATAAAATATAAAAATGTATATTAATATAAAATGGACGTACTATATTTAAAATATAAAAATGCATATATTAATTTAAAGTGAATGTACTGTCTAAAGTATAAAACTGTATATATTAATATAAAATGAATATACTATATGTAAAATATAAAAATGTATAAATTAATATAAAATGAATGTTTTATATGTAATATATATATATATATATATAAAAAATGGATGTACTATATCTAAAATATGTAAAATATAAAAATGCATATATTGATTTAAAGTGAATTTACTAAATATAAAATATAAAAATGTATATATTAATATAAAATGGATGTACTGTATTTAAAATATAAAAATGCATATGTTAATTTTAAGTGAATGTACTGTCTAAAATATAAAAATGTATATAAATATAAAATGAATATACTATATGTAAAATATAAAAATGCATATATTAATTTAAAGTGAATTTACTAAATATAAAATATAAAAATGTATATATTAATATAAAATGAATGTACTATGTCTAAAATATAAAAATGTATATATTAATATAAAATGAATATACTATATGTAAAATATAAAAATGTATATATTAATATAAAATGAATCTAATATATCTAAAATATAAAACATTGTATATCAATACAAAATTAATTAATGCACTATATCTAAAATATAAAAATGTATATATTAATATAAAATGAATGTAATATATCTAAAATATAAAATTGTATATATTAATATAAAATGAATCTAATATATCTAAAATATAAAAATGCATATATTAATATAAAGTGAATTTACCAAATATAAAAATGCATATATTAATATAAAATTAATCTACTAAATGTAAAGTTTAAAATTGCATATATTGTTATAAAATGAATCTAATGTATCTAAAATAAAAAAGGTATATATAAAATAAATCACTCTTTTAAGAGTTCAAAATTCAGAGCAAATACATATCAAAAATCATAAGAATCATCAGAAAGAAAATGTATTTATTAATTTATTTATTTTTAAATCTATATTACCCAGTCCTAATACATAGACTGACACAGATCAGTGTCTCTGTCCTGGTTGTCTCCAGACTGAAGCTGCTCTTGTCCTGGCTGGAGTCTCGTGTTCAGGAGGGCTGTGAAGAACCTGCTACCCACAATGCCTTGGCGAAGATCTACATAGACAGTAACACCAGTCCTGAGCGCTTCCTCCGAGAGAACCTGCACTACGACAGCGTCACCGTGGGCCGTTACTGCGAGAAGAGAGACCCGCACCTGGCGTTCGTGGCCTATGAGAGAGGCCAGTGTGACCTGGAGCTCATACAGGTTCAGATCCATCCAGCAGGAAACGCTAGTGTTCTGTGCATAGATAATGTCCTTTATAATGCATAACTCTCTTGTAGGTGTGCAATGAAAACTCCTTGTTTAAAAGCGAGTCGCGGTACCTGGTGCGACGGAAAGATCCAGATCTCTGGGCTGGGGTTTTGCTGGAGACGAACCCCTACAGACGGCCACTGATCGATCAGGTAAGAGTCCCACCTCAAACATCAGCAAACATCACCGGCATGTGATTATTTCACATAGTGATGATGAGGATTGTGTGCACAGGTGGTTCAGACCGCTCTACCTGAGACGCAGGATCCGGAGGAAGTGTCTGTGACGGTGAAGGCGTTTATGACGGCCGATCTGCCCAATGAGCTCATAGAACTTCTGGAGAAGATAGTTCTGGAGAACTCCATATTTAGTGAACACAGGTCAGTCCACACAGGAAGTGACTAATGTTATGCTGCAGACAAACTGAAACTTGATGTAATGGTCAAAATTAAATATATAATGAATAAAATACATAGCAAAAATATAAAGATATGTGTAAATTAAATATTTGTAGTTTGAGAAATACTGACAAATTCCTGACTGACAGGAATTATATTATATTATATTGTATTAGTTTAGGTTAGTTTATATTACATTAAATTAGATTAAGATTTTTGTATTCTTCATTTGTATGTACCTTTGAATAAACGCATCTGCTATATGAATAAATGTAAATATATTACGTTGATATATTATGCTATATATTTTATTATATTGAATTATGATTATTCACTTCGTTGTATTCCTCATTTGTAAGTGCTGTAAAATAAAAGCAATTGCTAAATGAATAAATGTAAATATATTATTATATTATGTTGTTGATTATAATGGGACCAATGTTTTTATTTTATTTTATTTTATTTTATTTTATTTTTAGATAATGACTTTTATTCCTAATTTGGAAGTGCTATGAATAAAAGCATCTGCTAAATGAATACAAGTAAATATATTAGTATATTATATTGTTGATTATAATGGGAGCAATATTTTTTTATTTTATTTTATTTTATTTTATTTTATTTTATTTTATTTTATTTTATTTTATTTTATTCCTCATTTGTAAGTGCTGTGAATAAAAACATCTGCTAAATGATGTATATAAATGTAAATATATTATTACATTATGTTGTTGATTATAATGGGACCAATGTTTTGTTTTATTTTATTTTATTTTATTTTGTTTTATTTTATTTTATTTTTTTATTTTATTAGATAATGACTTTTATTCCTAATTTGGAAGTGCTATGAATAAAAACATCTGCTAAATAAATAAATGTAAATATATTATTATATTATATTGTTGATTATAATGGGAGCAATATTTTTTATTTTATTTTATTTTATTCCTAATTTGTAAGTGCTGTGAATAAAAACATCTGCTAAATGAATAAATGTAAATATATTATTATATTATGTTGTTGATTATAATGGGACCAATGTTTTATTTTATTTTATTTTATTTTATTTTATTTTATTTTATTTTATTTTATTTATTTATTTATTTATTTATTTATTTATTTATTATTTTATTAGATAATGACTTTTATTCCTAATTTGGAAGTGCTATGAATAAAAACATCTGCTAAATAAATAAATGTAAATATATTATATTGTTGATTATAATGGGAGCAATATTTTTTATTTTATTTTATTTTATTCCTCATTTGTAAGTGCTGTGAATAAAAGCATCTGCTAAATGAATAAATGTAAATATATTATTATATTATATTGCTGATTATAATGGGAGCTTTATTTTATTTTATTTTATTTTATTAGATAATGACTTTTATTCCTCATTTGTGAGTGCTATGAATAAAAGCATCTGCTAAATTAATAAATGTAAATATATTTTTATATTATATCGTTCATTATAATTGGAGCAATCTGTTTTATTTTATTTTATTATTTTATTTTATGTAAATAAGTATAATGACTTGTATTCATTTAGCAGATGCTTTTATCCAAAGCTGCTTACAAATAAGGAATACATGTAAATATTGCAAAGCATATTATATTATTATATTATGTTAAAAAAATGTGTCTTTATGCATCAGAAACCTGCAGAACCTGCTGATACTGACGGCCATAAAAGCGGACCGTACGCGGGTCATGGAGTACATCAACCGTCTGGACAATTACGACGCTCCTGACATCGCTAACATCGCCATCAGCAACGAGCTGTATGAAGAGGCGTTCTCCATCTTTAAGAAGTTTGACGTCAACACCTCAGCAATACAGGTACACAGCGATACACTGTCACACAGACACACAAGCGTCTGGACTGACGTTATGTTTGGTGTTGCGCACAGGTTCTGATCGAGCACATCGGGAATCTGGACCGGGCGTATGAGTTTGCGGAGCGCTGCGGCGAGAGCTCGGTGTGGAGTCAGCTCGCTCAGGCTCAGCTTCAGCGGGCTCTGGTCAAAGAGGCCATCGACTCGTACATCAAAGCAGGAGAACCGTCGGCGTACATGGAGGTGGTTGATGCTGCCAGTAAAAATGGTGAGAGATGATCTGTCCTAAAACCACCTTAAAGCATGAAACTGAAGTTGTGATAGTCTTTTCTTCCCTATTGTGAAGTAATATAATATAATATAATATATGTCTGTTTTAATAGGTAACTGGGAGGATCTGGTAAAGTTTCTTCAAATGGCGAGAAAGAAAGCCAGAGAGTCTTACATCGAGACGGAGCTCATCTTCGCTCTGGCTAAAACAAACCGTCTCACAGACCTGGAGGACTTTATCAACGGCCCCAACAACGCTCACATACAGCAAGTACGTAACTTTACACATGCAATCTATGATGAACCAAAATAAAAGTTCTTGAAACCGAAAATTAGATTTTATTTGGAATAACTATCCAATAAAAATGATTTGAACATTATCCCGTTTCTCGTTTAAAATCTCATTAAACAATGTTAAAAGTAATAATATTTATAATAATAACGTGAAATATATCTGTATTAATGTTTATATATATATATATATGTATATGTGTGTATATATATATATATTTTTTTTTTAATTAAAAATAAATATATAATAAATGTATCTGTAGTAATATTAAATATATTTACATTAAATTATATTATAATTATATTATATCATAAATTATAATATATTAAAGTGTGTGTGTATATATATATATTTATTTATTTATAATAGTTGTTAAATATAAATCTATGATATATTATTATTAAATATAAAGTATTACATACATCTGTAGTAATACATATTAACATTATCATATTTCTTGTTTATCATGCCATTACACACTGTTTAAATTAAAAATATATGAATTAATAATAAACATATTAAATATATACTTATTAATATTAATTAATATTACAGTATATATTTATATTTTTTCATTAAAAATAAATATATAATACATTTATCAGTAGTAATATTAAATATATTTACGTTAAATTATATTATAATTATATTATATCATAAATTCTAATATATTAAAGTGTGTGTGTATATATATATAAATATACACTGTTTACGTAGTAAAAGTAAAAGTAATATCTGAATTGATAACAAACATATTAAATATTTCCTTATTAATATTAGTTAATATTACAGTATATATATATTTTTTATTGAAAATAAATATATAATACATTTATCTGTTGTAATATTAAATATATTTACATTAAATTATATTATATCATAAATTCTAATATATTAAAGTGTGTATATATATATATATATTATTATTATTATTACTTATAAAATATTAAATACATCTAATACATATAAACATTATCATATTTCTTGTTTAGCATGCCATTACACACTATTTAAATTAAAAGTAATAACATCTGAATTAATAACAAACATATAAAATATATCTCTATATTTATTAATTATTATTAACTTTTTATTTTAACTTTTTAATAATTGAATCAGTTGAGAGCATCACACGTATTATTTTCAGTGTGTACAGTAACGTGTTTCTCTCTGTAGGTTGGCGAGAGGTGTTATGAAGAGTGCATGTTTGAAGCCGCCCGTCTGCTCTTTAATAACGTGTCTAATTTCGCTCGTCTGGCGTCCACGCTCGTTCACCTCGGCGAGTTTCAGGCGGCCGTTGACAGCGCACGCAAGGCCAGCTGCACACGCACCTGGAAAGAGGTGAGATTGTCACAAAAGGATCTTTAAAGTGGCGTGAAACAGGAGTTGTGCTAGTATTTTCTTCCCATATTGCCATATATCCAAGCCTGTTCTCACTGAAGTCACAATACATCGTTTAATGTTGGTGTTAGGTGTGTTTTGCGTGTGTGGATGGAGAAGAGTTCCGGTTAGCGCAGATCTCCGGCCTTCACATCGTCACTCATGCTGATGAACTGGAGGAACTCATTAACTACTATCAGGTGAACGACCTTCATCATCATCTCGGTCAATCTGGATCACATCAGTGCAGGTTTCTTGACGTCTTCTCTCTGTCTGTCTCAGGATCGTGGGTATTTCGAGGAGCTGATCGTGCTGTTGGAGGCGGCATTAGGGCTGGAGCGCGCTCACATGGGCATGTTCACTGAGCTGGCCATCCTCTACTCCAAATACAAACCCCAGAGGATGAGAGAACATCTGGAGCTCTTCTGGTCTCGAGTCAACATCCCTAAGGTATGTTCTCTCTGACGCGTTTCTCAAAGTGTGAGCTGAAAAAATAGAAGTGTTAGTTTTCTCTTAGTCTTATTAAGTACTTTCTCAATATTCAAAGTGCAAACAGAGACCAAATTTTTCCTTAATCATGATACAGAGCTAAGAGATGGTTACAACCACACAGCCCAGCCTGAGATCGCTTTCATATTGGGAGATATTTGCATGCATCAGGGAGCCGCTTTCAAAATGCGGGGTATTGAAATCGTGTTTGAATGCACGCTCGCGTTTTACTTGCGCTTTCGATTTCATGATCGCGCGTACTCTGTGAATAGGGAGCGGCGGTGCTGAGCGCACATTCTACAAGATAAGACATTTGTCAGACACTTAGGCTCTGTTGCGCAACGAGTCCTCCGCCATGGTCTTGTCGGTCATCTCGCCTTACTCTCGTCACGTGATCAGTGAACGAGTCCTCCGCCATGGTCTTGTCGGTCATCTCGCCTTACTCTTGTCACGTGATCAGTGAACGAGTCCTCCGCCATGGTCTTGTCGGTCATCTCGCCTTACTCTTGTCACGTGATCAGTGAACGAATCCTCCGCCATGGTGTTGTCAGTCATCTCGCCTTACTCTCATCACGTGATCAGTGAACGAATCCTCCGGCATGGTCTTGTCGGTCATCTCGCCTTACTCTCATCACATGATCAGTGAACGAATCCTCCGCCATGGTCTTGTCGGTCATCTTGCCTTACTCTTGTCTCATGATCAGTGAACGAATCCTCCGCCATGGTTTTGTCGGTCATCTCGCCTTACTCTCGTCACGCGATCAGTGAACGAATCCTCCGCCATGGTCATGTCGGTCATCTCGCCTTACTCTCATCACATGATCAGTGAACGAATCCTCCGCCATAGTCTTGTCAGTCATCTCGCCTTACTCTCGTCATGTGATCAGCGAATGAATCCTCCGCCATGGTCTTGTCGGTCATCTCGCCTTACTCTCATCACATGATCAGTGAACGAATCCTCCGCCATGGTCTTGTCGGTCATCTTGCCTTACTCTTGTCTCATGATCAGTGAACGAATCCTCCGCCATGGTTTTGTCGGTCATCTCGCCTTACTCTCATCACGTGATCAGTGAACGAATCCTCCGGCATGGTCTTGTCGGTCATCTCGCCTTACTCTCATCACATGATCAGTGAACGAATCCTCCGCCATGGTCTTGTCGGTCATCTTGCCTTACTCTTGTCTCATGATCAGTGAACGAATCCTCCGCCATGGTTTTGTCGGTCATCTCGCCTTACTCTCATCACGTGATCAGTGAACGAATCTTCTGCCATGGTGTTGTCAGTCATCTCGCCTTACTCTCATCACGTGATCAGTGAACGAATCCTCCGGCATGGTCTTGTCGGTCATCTCGCCTTACTCTCATCACATGATCAGTGAACGAATCCTCCGCCATGGTCTTGTCGGTCATCTTGCCTTACTCTTGTCTCATGATCAGTGAACGAATCCTCCGCCATGGTCTTGTCGGTCATCTTGCCTTACTCTCATCACATGATCAGTGAACGAATCCTCCGCCATAGTCTTGTCAGTCATCTCGCCTTACTCTCGTCATGTGATCAGCGAATGAATCCTCCGCCATGGTTTTGTTGGTCATCTTGCCTTACTCTCGTCATGTGATCAGTAAACGAGTCCTCCGCCATGGTCATGTCGTCATCTCGCCTTACTCTCATCACATGATCAGTGAACGAATCCTCCGCCATGGTCTTGTCAGTCATCTCGCCTTACTCTCGTCACGTGATCAGTGAACGAATCCTCCGCCATGGTTTTGTCGGTCATCTCGCCTTACTCTCGTCACGTGATCAGTGAACGAGTCCTCCGCCATGGTCATGTCGGTCATCTCGCCTTACTCTCATCACATGATCAGTGAACGAGTCCTCCGCCATGGTTTTGTCCGTCATCTCGCCTGACTCTTGTCACATGATCAGTGAACGAATCCTCCGCCATAGTCTTGTCAGTCATCTCTCCTTACTGTTGTCACATGATCAGTGAACGAGTCCTCCGCCATGGTCTTGTCAGTCATCTTGTCACTTACTCTTGTCACATGATCAGTGATCGAGTCCTCTGCCATGGTCTTGTCAGTCATCTTGTCACTTACTCTTGTCACATGATCAGTGAACGAGTCCTCCGCCATGGTCTTGTCAGTCATCTCGTCACTTACTCTTGTCACATGATCAGTGAACGAGTCCTCCGCCATGGTCTTGTCAGTCATCTCGTCACTTACTCTTGTCACATGATCAGTGAACGAGTCCTCCGCCATGGTCTTGTCAGTCATCTCGCCTTACTCTTGTCACATGATCAGTGAACGAGTCCTCCGCCATGGTCTTGTCAGTCATCTCGTCACATACTCTCGTCACATGATCAGTGAACTCTGATTCCTGCTGCACTACATACGGCTCTGCTGCTCGTGTTGGATGAGCTGGATGGGATTGAAGCGACCGTTATCCAACTGAATTAAATGTTTTTTATTTCTATAAAAAGCAAAAACCACAGCGGAGGCATAATGTAAACATAGCGGTGACATATTCTATCCTAATTTCACCCTAACACTCCGTCATGGCAATATCTCGAGACAGCTTTTCACCTTGACGAGATATATATTCATTTTCTCTTGTAAAAACTCAAGTTCATTCTCACCAATTGTTGGTTGATCTGCCGATTTATTCTGTTGAAGTTTAGGAACTTCTTTGTAATAACATAAGATATAACTTTTAGCTACAACTCTGTTTTTGTTAATTGCAACATTTGTAATGATTAAGACAATGAATTGTTTCGGGAAGTTATGATTTGTGTACTTTAGGTCAGTTGTGTATGATTTGCTCTCTTGTGATTGGTCAGGTGTTACGAGCGGCTGAACAGGCCCATCTGTGGGCGGAGCTTGTGCTCCTGTACGATAAATACGAGGAGTATGACAACGCCATCTTGACGATGATGACACACCCTACAGACGCCTGGAGAGACGCTTCCTTCAAAGAGCTCATCAGCAAGGTGACGCATAAAATAATCCTGTAGATCAAACTATAGAGCAACGTCATGGTCATGGGTTTGATTTCCAGGGAATGTGAAAAATGTATAGATTGAATAAAGTCACATTGGATAAAAGTGTCTGTAAAATGCACAAACACACTTTGATCAAATGTTGCTCTTTCATAGTTTAATGGAGTTCTCAGTTATGTTTCATTTACAGGAAGTATCCACTTTGTCTCATGTGTTTCTCCCAAATGAGTCAGTATTCTAGAGCTATAGAATTTGCATGTGTTGAATTGATTGCAGTTTGAGTCATTGAGATCTCTTCAGAAACTCTAGAGGAGACATATCTGAGATTACTGCGGTCTTTTTATGAGGAGAAACATCTGAGAAGCGGAAGTCTCCATCTGTTCGCCATTTAATTTCGTTTGTGTCTGTGATCTTTATCGTTGTGTATCTTTTCTTCTGTTCACTCGTCTCTCTCATGAAGGTGGCGAATGTGGAGCTGTATTATAAATCTCTGCAGTTTTATTTGGACTATAAACCGCTGCTGCTCAATGATCTGCTGTCTGTACTCGCTCCTCGACTGGACCACGGCAGAGCCGTCAGCTACTTCAGCAAGGTACGTGTGTGTGTGTGTGTGTATAGAGTACAGTATACAGGACAGTACAGTATATACACAGTAGTGGCCAAAAGTGATGTACAGCCCAGAAAACAATTGACATCTTCAACCTTTATTCAAATATTATTAAAGATTTTGTAAGCATATTGCATAGTTGTGCTTGCAGTCGATTGTTTTATTTGTGATAATAACGCAATGAAACTGTGGGACATTTTTGACCAGGCTGTCAATCAAAGAAATTATGGACACATGCAAAAACAAGAGAGAACCATTGCAATATTAATAACTGATTATGTTGTAGTCAGTGTTTGCTTTCTCCTGTCAGCTTTTTGTTTTCCTGTGCATAGGAAAATAAAGCCTGTAGCTGTAGTTTGCCCAAGAAATTGTCACATAAATACTTAAATACCTTTACCAAGTTTAGCATTTTGTTCTTTCCTCATATTTTAAATATAAAATATTTTCTTCATATGTTGATGGTTTAATCGAACTTGAAGAGTCATGATATATATATATATATATATATATATATATAAAATTCATTTTAAGTTTATAAAAGGTAAACAAAAATCATTTTAATTTTCGTTTAACTTTTAGTAATTTTATTTTGAGCTTTTGTCATTTTTAATAGTTGTGTCTTTAAAATATTTCTATTTTGCTTTCATTTCATTTTATTTCTCTTTTAGTTTAAGTAACTTTAGTAGTATTTCAACTTATTTTATTTCAGTTCCGAAGGCAACATTTCTGATTTTCATTTAAGTTTTTCATTTAATATTTTATTTTATTTTATTTTATTTATTTATTAACAAAAATGATTTTAGTAGTTTTAGTATTAGTGATCAATAAGTCTGCTGTGATAACAGTCATCTGTGTTTGCAGGTGAATCAGTTGCGGCTGGTGAAACCGTACCTCAGATCAGTGCAAATCCACAATAACAGAGCCGTGAATGAAGCGCTCAACAACCTGCTGACGGAGGAAGAGGACTATCAGGTACACACACACACGTTCTTCATCTCTATGACATACAGCAGTGAAAATGATCTGAAGCGTGTTCCTCTGCCGTCCTCAGGGTCTGCGCGCCTCCATCGACGCGTACGATAACTTCGACTCCATCGGTTTAGCTCAGAGGCTGGAGACACATGAGCTCATTGAGTTCAGACGCATCGCTGCGTATCTCTACAAGAGCAACCAGCGCTGGGCTCAGAGCATCCAGCTGTGCAAGAAAGACAAGCTTTACAAGGTGCAAACACACATTACAGATCACATATCACTCTGACAGGGAATTTTTTTTAATATATTTTCCATTTTCATTTAAATTTTAAAGTTGTAGTAATTTTGCTGTGTTTTTGTCACTTTTATGTTTTAGTTTTTCTTAAATATGTCTATATATATATATATCATTTTTTTTTCTTTTTCATTTCAGTTTCATTTCAGAAATTTTGCCTTGGAAACTAGCTGAAATAAAGTTTAATTTTGTTTTAAATTTTTATTTTATTTCAGTTAATATTTATTTTATTTTAAGCAATGCAAATTTTTTATGGTTTTAATTTTAGTTTCATTGAACTGTAATAACTATCTCTCTCTCTCTCTCTCTCTATATATATATATACACAGTATATATGCACATTTATTTATACTTTTTAATTGATATACATATTAATGCTGCAAGACACTAGGTTTTATGATTATTAATTTCATTATTATTATTTTATTTTTATTATTATTGTTATTTATTTGTTTAGTCTTTTATGTTTTATTAAATAATTGACTTAAATAATTTGTTAAATAATTATAATTTAAATAATAAATTAAATTCCACCTTCCATCTTCTTTGTTTTTACTTTGTGTCCATAGAGGAATGATTAAAAATTTGATCTTAATTAATAATTTTAAAAATGTATTCTCATTCAAACTTGTTTTTTTGTTTTTTTTTTTCCATTAAAAATGTTCAGTTAATTTAGTGACTATTTTCCATGCTCTTTTTGCACCTGTAAAGGAATAATTCACACGTCTTTATTAAAATAATAATAATTTTTAATTTCAAAAATGTGCATTTAATTTAGTGGCTATTTTTTTCTTATGAATTTTCATAAATAAATGTACAACTAATTTAGTGACTATTTCTCACCCTGTTTTTTTGTTTTGTTTTTTGTAGAGGAATAATTCTATCATCATTTACTTCCCCTCAAGTTGTTTCAAAACCATACGACTTTCTTTCTTTAACAGAATTTTAGGTAACACTTCAGTATGGGGAACACGCATTCACTATTAACTACAACTTTTGTCTCAATAAACTCCTAATTTACAGTTTATTAATAGTTAGTAAGGTAGTTGTAGCGTTTAAGTTCAGGTATTGGGTAGGATTAAGGGATGTAGAATATGATCATGCAGAATAAGGCATTAATATCTGCTTTATAAATACTAATAAACAGCCAATATGTAAGCTAGTTAAAAGTTAGAATTTTTCCCCATACTAAAGTGTTACCAAATTTTATTTAACAGAATTATCACAGCATTTATGTCAGGACGTGACACATTTCCCTGTGTGTGTGTGTCAGGATGCGATGCAGTTCGCGGCCGAGTCTCAGGACGGCGCTCAGGCTCAGGATCTCTTGCGCTGGTTTGTTGAAGAGGGGAAGCGGGAGTGTTTCGCCGCGTGTCTCTTCAGCTCGTATGATCTTCTGGCTCCTGACGTGGTCTTAGAGCTGGCCTGGAGACACGGCCTCATGGACTCTGCCATGCCTTACTTCATTCAGGTGATGAGGGAGTACCTGAGCAAGGTGCGTATGAAACACACAAACACACCGTCTCAAACCCAGATGGAACATCCTAAAGGGCTCAAATACTTTTATTGTAAGTCCACTCACTGTATAACATTAGTCAAGGCGTTTTTATGACTCAACAGGTGAGTAAGGTGTTTTATTGAACAGATAAACTGCCATTTGTATCTCTCTAACAGAGTTCATTGTAAAGCATTATCTGTTGTGAAGCTCATTTCATTATGTTTGTTGTAGCTGTGCTGGAATTTATTTTCAAGGAAGTACCGTGTTTATTAATGGGTAAAGCTACAATAACGCCTTCAGCTAGACAGCTTGAGATCCTTTCCATCTAAACTGGTTATATACATTAAGCCTAGTGAATGTTTTATGAGCAGTAGGATAATTTCTAGTTATGAGAAGGATACATATTCATTCGCACAGTCACGCAGAGCCGAAGCACAACTTCTTCAAAATATATGCAGTTTTGATTTTTAACCACTAGAGGGTCAAATGTTACATTTTTGATGCCTTTGAAATCTCCAACAGCTGTAAATGATCTGTCAGTATGACTGAATGATATTGAGTTTCCCTTCTCTACAGGTGGATGAATTAGCCAGGCAGGTGAAGGTCTCTGACCCGTTCTGTCCATCTCTCTCTGTATTAGATATTAGCGCATGTAGAGTACCGATGCTGCACTCTTTTATAACAGGTTCCTGAATAGTTTGCTTGATTATCCACAATGCACTGCTCTGTAGCTGTAATGAGCCTGTTTGTTTGTTTGTTTGTGTGTGTGTGTGGGTGTTTGTAAGAAAGAGGCTAATTATTCTAAGAAGGATAGTTATTCAGATGGATCGCTGGAGTAGTGGGTCAGTCCTCACACGAGCCGTAATCGTTTACAGCTGTAACAAAGATGATCTTCCCAAACCCAATTGATTAGTCATCAATATAACATCCTGTAAGTCCGGCGGATGTCTGGTGTGTCTTGGCTTCAGACTCTCTTTAAAGCTGCAGTACGTCAGTTTGACCTGCAGATGGCAACAAAGTCACTCTTAGATTTAACCTGGAAAGCCTGAACATATGATATTAAACAGAACAGTTTATTGAACCTTTAGAGAAAATCTTAAACAAAAAATTGCATGTGTTTTTTGTTGAGTATCTTATTTGATAAATTTTATGGCTCATATAGTATGATATATGAATATGCAAAAAAAACATGCAATTTGGTGCAGATGCTGATATTTATATTAGCTTGTAATGTAAATCAGTTGGATATAACAGTAAAACAGATACTTGCATAAAATGCATATAAATATCAATATCTGCCAATAATATGTCTTAGTAAGATGATATTTAAATGCTTAGTTTATGATCAAAGCTCTGTAGTTTTAAATCATATAATGCAATACAATGATGATTGAGAGATGAATAAATAAAGCTTCCTCAAAAGATGATGATCATATTTGATACTCATGATTTTTCTAAAAAATGATAAATGGTTAATCAAGTAAACCTAAGTTGCTTCAGTCCAGTCAGTGTTCATCTTGAAATATTACTAACAATATAATTTTTTTTCTTATATTTACTTTATAAAAATCATTAAAGGGGTCCATGATTATGATTTCACTTTTTTAACTTTAGTTAGTGTGTAATGTTGCTGTTTGATCATAAACAACATCTGCAAAGTTACGACGCTCAAAGTTCAATGCAAAGGGAGATATTTTCTTTTACAGAAATCACTTTTTAAACGGCTGGTAGGGACTACAACGAGCTTCTTCCTGGGTTGGTGACATCACTAACCCTAAAATTTACATAAACCCCGCCCCTGAGAACACACAACAAAGGGGGTGAGGCCATGTTGGGCTGCTTTAGAGAAGAGGAAGAGTTGTTGTTGTAAATGCCGTCATTTTACGCCGGACTGCTTCACAAATGAGGGTCAATTCAACACAAAAGATTAACATGACGGCACATGCTAGTGGATGAGTTGAATCAACTCCACAGCAACTACATAAATTTATCCTCTAACCATTCAGAAACGTCTAAAAGTTGTAACTTCTTCCTGAGTCTCTCCATCAGTGTCGACTCCGGTTTGAACAATGTAAGGCTGAACACCGTTACTGACAATCCTCATTTTGGCTGCGTGAGATTCTCCAGCTTTGTTGTTGTTGAACAACTGAAGCACGAGCTGTTAAAGCTCCGCCCTCTTCTGGAAAGGGGGCCGGGAGCAGCAGCTCATTTGCATTTAAAAAAAACGGCGTGTTTTGTTTCAGTATACATGTTGCATCACAGCAGATGGATGTCTGTTTGTTCAGTGTTTCAGATTAAATTAATAACAGCAGTTTTAGAAGTTTAGAACAAACACTAAGGAGAATGTTTGAGGAACATCAACAAACAAACAGAGTTTGAGTTCATTAGTTTCACTGTGCTGTTGTTTTAGCATTTCACATATTCTAATGATGAATATATGAAGAATGTGAGTTTCTAAGTGGCGTATACAAGTCATTTTATTTTTCTAACGCTTCACAGTCCATGCTGTTGTTTTAAAGCAGCTTTACAGAAAATCATACATTAATGTTTTAAACAATTAAGTGAATGTGAGTGTATTTTGTCATGCAGCATTTTGGCATGTCATGTGTGACATTATTGGTCATTTGCATGTAGTGATGATGATGATGCCGTAAACACATCAGAAGAAGATTCGTGAAGTTCTGTCAGCTCAGGTTTATATGCGGTTGAGTGTGAAGGGCATGAACGGCTCAGACAGAGGCTGAATGGACGTGTTTGGATGAAAGGACACAGGGTGACACTTTGACAGTGATGTTTCTGCCTCTGTTACAGGTGGATAAACTGCAGGAGGCCGAGAACAAGAGAGCGTCTGAAGACGAGTCTCCCGAATCCTCCTCCATAGTCTACGGTACGTTCATCATCAAGTCTGTCATGCGGTTCTACAGCATTGCTGGTCAGTGTGCACATGTGTCAGACAGTTTTTAAAATAGTTCAGCTTCTGTTATGAAATTATGCGTCAACAAACTCATTTGAGAAGAACCTTGCTTTGATGAGAGTGTTGAGATGATGCATCAATAACTGGAAACACCTGATGATCAGATACTTGAGTTTCTTAAAAATAATGATTTCATTCACAGATATCATGCATGTGAATTTATTGCTATGGATAATATTTGTTATAGGCAATATTTTAATAACTTTTATCTGTTGCTTCAAAGCCAGCTTATAATGTTTCTGGTCTCTGTCCTGCTTATTTAAATATTTAAATCATCTACACCATGTATACGTTATGTTTGCCAAAGCAAATTACATTTGTATAGAAAAAAAAAAAATTATTGATGGATTAAGCATTTATTTATGTATGCATTTATTTATGCATTTATTTATTGATGGATTAAGCATTTATTTATTGATGCATTTATTTATGCCTTTAGCATTTATTTATTTATGCATTTATTGATGCATTAAGCATTTATTTATTGATGCATTTATTTATTGATGCATTAAGGATTTATTTATTTATGCATTTATTTATTTATGCATTTATTTATTGATGCATTAAGGATTTATTTATTTATGCATTTAGCATTTATTTATGCATTTATTTATTGATGCATTAAGGATTTATTTATTTATGCATTTATTTATTTATGCATTTAGCATTTATTTATGCATTTATTTATTTATGCATTTATTTATTGATGCATTAAGGATTTATTTATTTATGCATTTATTTATTTATGCATTTAGCATTTATTTATGCATTTATTTATTTATGCATTTATTTATTTATGCATTTAGCATTTATTTATGCATTTAGCATTTATTTAT
Organism: Mylopharyngodon piceus; assembly: GCA_039654765.1. Lineage (NCBI taxonomy): Eukaryota > Metazoa > Chordata > Actinopteri > Cypriniformes > Xenocyprididae > Mylopharyngodon > Mylopharyngodon piceus. Next base: position 1,627,155 of record CM077453.1, on the reverse strand, counting down.
GCATTTATTTATTTATGCATTTATTTATTGATGCATTAAGGATTTTTTTATTTATACATTTATTTATTGATGCATTAAGCATTTATTTATGCATTTATTTATTTATGCATTTATTCATGCATTTATTTATTTATGCATTTATTCATGCATTAAGCATTTATTTATTGATGCATTAAGGATTTATTTATTTATTGATGCATTTATTTATTGATGCATTAAACGTTTATTTATGCATTTTTTTATTTATGCATTTATTTATTGATGCACTAAGCATTTATTTATTTATTTATGCAGTTCTTTATTTATTATTATTATTATAATTATTATTATATTAATATTGTAATTAAATTATTCATTTTTTAATAAACAAGGATACAGACTGTTTCTGAAGCATGTTCTCATGCTTTCATCTGATTTAGTGGCAAGAAAACATGTTGAAATGACATGCAGTTTCCAGTGCAGTACAGTATCTTTGAGAAACTGCCCTGATACTGAGAGCCGGTGATGTAGTATCAATCACAGATCAAGATAAATGCTTCCATTCATGAATATGAATGTGTGTGTGTGTGTGTGTGTGTGTGTGTGTGTGTGTGTGCAGGGCAACAGCTGATGTTGAACGGCAGTCAGACCGCAGTCACACCCCAGCCGGGTTTCCCAGGTTACGGATTCGCTGCTCCTGTGTACGGCTTCAACCTTCAGCCTTGAGTCCCGTGCATCGCTCCCGCTAGGAATTCTGGGAAATGTGTGCCTGTGATAGCGAACCTCAACTGCTGCTTTCAGGAAGCATGAAAACTGTATCTCAGCAATCAATCAATCAAACAAACACGCAGCACGAAACGCTTCTTAAATACACGTGTCATTCATGACAAACAAGCTGCTCGTTAACTTATGTTTTCATTTGAATTGATCAACTGTACCGCACTGATGATGAGAGGAGGGATGCTAAACCTAAACGATACTACTCTAAAACAAACCGTTTAGTGTGAACACTAGTGAGGGTGAACGGTACGATATTTTTCTTGGTTCTTCTTTTGTCCGTTCTCATCCTTTTAATTCTGCAGTATTAACTTTGTTTACATTTCAAGTGGTACTAAATTTCAGTTGTACAATGTGAAAATCACATAATAACCGAACGTCTGTTTATTTAACACTACCCACATCGTCCTGACCGTGACGTTTACTAGTTGCGCATGATTATTGAGGCTTTTCCTGGCGCTGTTCATCAGTGTTACTGCAAGCCATATGCACTGTCTGTTGTGTAATGTTGTAGTAAAAAGAGACATTAATTTTTCTAGGAAAACAATATGCAAAAAACACAAAAAGTGAGGATGTTTGGGTTGCTCAGTGTTGTGTAGCGACTCCTTAGATTGAAGAGTCAAATACACAGACAGGAATAAAGTTTACATTTGATGTGCTGCTGCTGTCTGTCTCTCTCTCTCTCTCTCTTCAGTCACTTTAGGTCACAGTTGTTCCTGTTTAATATGTGTTTGTGTTTTTCTTGCAGTAATTGCACATTCATGTCTGGGTTCTTTCTCAATTTTAACGTACCAGGAGGAACAGCACTGATAAAAACACAGTTGGGATTAGTTTTGTTTTCAGTATCATCACCATAGTCACAGAGTTATGATTCAATGTTTATGTTCCAGACTATAATTTTATATTCCCTGGCTATAGTACAGTAATGGATTCATAATTTTATATATACCATGAAACTGTTTACTGTATCTGTATTTATTTTAATGGTACTCTAAAATGCTTAATATTAACTGTTGGGGAAAAACAATTCTAAAATTCCCAAAAACTATGGTGTGTGTGTATATATATATATATATATATATATATATATATATACTGCATATATATGTGTGTGTGTGTCTGTGTATATTATACACACACACACACACACACACACACATATATATATATATATATATATACATACACACACATGTGTATATATATACATACACACACACACACACACACACACACATATATATATATATATATGTGTGTATACTAATTTACTAACTATTATTAAGCAGTAATTAGGAGTTTATTGAGAGTCATGGTTAATAGTTTATACTGCGAATTGGTCCCAGAAGTAAAGTGTGACCATATATATGTTTATATTTATATTTATTTAAATATTAACACATTTATTTATTTATTTATGGTGTCTGCAGGTTTGGGGCTTAGTTTTTTTTTTTTTTTTTCAAACTAAAATCGAAAGTTTTTTCTATCAGTCAGATGTTTAGTTAGGGTGGAGATCGGAGATTTAATTCGGATCCTCCTTGAATCGAGTTTCTCTTCTCGAGGGCGTGGCGTGGAGAGAGAGAGAGAAAGCGAGAGGAAGAGAGATGCGAGCCCCGCCCCTGTGTGAGATCTGACTGCTGATTGGCTGAGAGCAGTCTCATGTCATCAGTCTATGATCGCGCGCTGCTCTCAGACGAAACGGTGCTGCGCGTTCGTGAGTGTCTGACTGAAGATGACGCGTGAACGCGGAGCTGCGGGCAAAGCCAAACTCACCCATCCTGGAAAAGCCATCCTGGCAGGTCAGTTACACATCATTTTATCACAAAACTAAAGACTAAACACTGACAATCAACTGTTAATCCAGAACTGAACTCACGACACATTTAAGTTTGACACCGAAGTTACTGGTTTTCGTCTGAACTTGCGAAAGAAGCTTCAGAAAAGGAGATAAAATACTGAAGATCGAATTTGTGTTGGTTTTTGCAGAGAATATGTGTGAATGAATATATTCAGAAAACAACTAGTTTCTTTTTCTGCAGTTTACATATACTAGATCATTTGAAAGCTAGTTTACAGCAGTTTATTAGCATATTTTACCTGATACCAAACAATAAACAAACAAAAAAGTTACTTTACCTGCTGTTGATGATGTTTAACTGATACATTATTAAGTTTTAAGTTGTATATATGCACTTAATGATAACTATATATATCCAGAACACAGATGAATGTTATATTTGTACATTAGAGGAGATTAAATATGCTAGTTTAGTATGATTTATCAGTCCTGTAAAGGTCAGATCTACACAAGGACACACAGCTGATGTCCTCCAAACCCTGATGCTCACTTGTCAAAAGAAAGACAGAAGATAATGCAAGTCAATGACTTTAAGATAGTGAAACTGAATGAACATGTTATACTTAATTTCATTAATAATGATGATAATTTTATTATAAAATGAACTGTTTTTGAGTGGTGCTCAAAGCTGCCAATAAACAATAGGTGAATGAATTATATTACTTGGCAGAACAATTGTTTATTCTTCATAATTATTATTATTACTAGGAATAAAAGTAGGCGGCACAAGTATTTATTGCACATCTGTGTCTTTTATCACAATACTCGTGCTGCTATTAGTAACTCAAGGCCATATTTTTTGCAATGCTGCATGAAAGCAGTGTAATGATGGTCTCAGAATAGATCCAGTGCAATTATAAAGTAGGTTTGGTCATTACGATCTCTCCCTCTACCTGTCTTTGTGAACGGTGACGGATCCAGTGTGGTGTTCTCTGGGTAATTGGCGAACTACCATCTGGAAACTGTTCATCTGAAACAAAATGACAGGTTTTTATGTCTGTGATATTTTTCTCCTGTGCTTTCTCTGTATACGCTCATGTGTGCTCCACCCGTCTGTAATTACACAAACCAGCCTTCAGATGGAAATGCCACGTCTTATTTGCTGGAGAGAATATGACAGGCTGGTGCTGGAGTGGTTGGGCACAATTAAAACATATATATATATATATAATCACCAGCCACCTTCAGCATTGCCTTAATTCTTCATGGCACAGGTTCAGCAAGGTTCTGGAAACATTCCTCAAAGATTTTGCTCAATATTGTCATGATATCATCACGCAGTTGCTGCAGATTTGTCGGCTGCACATCCATGATGCGAATCTCCCGTTCCAGCACATCCCAAAGCTGCTCTATTGGTTTGAGATCTGGTGACTGTGGAGGACATTTGAGTTTAGTGAACTCACTGTCATGTTCAAGAAACCAATTTGAGATGATTTGAGCTTAGTGACATGACGCATTATCCTGCTGGAAGTAGATCAGAAGATGGTCCAGTGTGGTCATAAAGGGATGGACATGGTCCGCAACAATACTCGGGTCGGCTTTGGCGTTAAAACGATGCTCAGTTGGTACTAAGAGTCCCAAAGTGTGCCAAGAAAATGGTTGTGCATGAAAATCCCAGTAGATCAGTAGTTTCTGAAATACTCAGACCAGCCCGTCTGACACCAACAACCATGACATGTTCAAATTCACTTATATCACGTTTCTTCAGCAGATGTGTTCAGATGCATTGTTGGCGTGTTGCTATTTTGAGGCAACTGAAAATGACTGCTCTACTGACCAACAAAAACCTGCTCTAAAGTCAATGGCGCAGTATTTTTTTGTTATTTAAAGGGCGTGTTAGTAATATGCGCCTATAGGCGGGTGTACAACGTGCATACACTCTGCTTGTTACACACACAGGGACGCGCAGCAACACACAAACATGCCAAATATTAAAAATAAAAGGATTACAATGTAAAAGATTATTATTGTGTGCATAAAGATGCTTTGGTGGAATCCGGCTTGTCCCATAGATGTATAGAAGTGTTCAGTTTTTCCGCTTGCAAATTCCGCCATGTAAATAGCGAATCCGCCATGGCACGAGCACAACTGGCTTTTCAAGGAAATGGGAGATGAGACTCTGATTGGTTTATTGCACATTACGGCCAAAACACACCCATGACCTATTAAGAGACTAGGGACAACCCTTTTAGACCATGCGCCAGGCACGGTGACCATTTTTCCCGTCGTTACACTAGCAAAAGTGGATTCGGACACGCCCTAAGAGCACTTTGCTTAGATTGTTAAAATAGGCCCCTACGTGTGATTTGCTCTATTAAAATGCAGTAAAATGTCCCTGTATTAGTATTTCTTGTTTCATATGATATAGTTAAGCAATCACACAAAGTGTGCCATTTTTTTCTCCCAAATATCAGCGCGATTGCATATGCGATATTGATTTTATACAACAATTAAGTGACTTACATTTTAGACAGAATATTGCCTGTTTTGCTCTATTTTGCCAACGAAAATGGTTCCAAACAAAACCACAGCAGTGTTTCGTTACTGAATGAATCAGTCCATTTGAATGAATTGGTTGAATGAATGATTCAATAACTCACTCTTTAAGAAAGTCAAATGCTTCGTTCCTGAAATGATCAGCCGTTTGAACGAATTGAACTGTCAACAGCAGTCCTAAACCTGCCAGGATACCAGCACAATAACACACTCAGCAAAATATCATCTGATCATCGTTATCGACAAAATCCCAGAAAATATCGAGATATAATTTTTTTGTCAATATCGCACACATCCCTACTTTCGATCAATTAAAACTGGTATACTATGTAAAGAGTTGCTTTGGCTTTTTTTGTCTGCTTTTACTGTAGTAAGATTAAAAAGCTCTTTATGCTTCTAGAAGTTCAGGATGTATTTGGATCTCTGGTGAATGGACTAATAGAACAGACGGTTCACTCCTGTACGGTGTGTTTGTGTTGTTTTCAAGTGCTTTCAGCTGCTGGACTCAGATTGTATTGTATTGTAGAGCAGCTCTGGTCTACTGTCACACAAACCCAGCAGTGACCTGGAAACATTTCACACGTTACACACACACACAGCATTCCAGAGCAGTTTTCCATAGTCACATGTGTAGTGAGATTACAGCCGTCTGACAGGAGAACGAGGCCGTAGACATGTTCACATGTAGGATCTCACGTCACGGCTGATTTTAAGAGATCATTCAGGGTTTGAGTTTAACTCGATGTACAGCATCTGTGACATATGGAAGCTTTTTCCGCTGCTGAATAAAAAATAAAAAAGGTAATTGTGACTTTTTATCTCAGAAGACTTTTTTTCTCACAATTGCAAGATATAAACTCACAATTTTTTTCTTGCAATTCTGATTTATCTTAGAATTTTGTGCTACATAAACGTGTAATTTACGAGTTATAAAGTCCAAATCTGAGGGAAAAAACTGACTTTTCACACAATTCTGACTTTATAACTTAAAATTCTGATTTTATAACTCACAATTGTGTTTATATCTCGCAATTCTGACTTTATATCTCACAATTCTGACTATATCACTTAATTCTGACTTTATAACTTGCAATTGCGACTTTATATCACGCAGTTCTGACTTTATGTCTCGCAATTCTGACTTTCTGAAAAAAAGTCATAATTATGAGATAAAAAGTCTCAATTACCTTTTTTATTTTTTATTCAGTGGTGGAAACAAGCTTCCATAGTGACATGCTGTTGATTACCATAGAAAACTATATTGTCCCTCTTCAAATGCACTGGAATAAACATTTTAAAAATATATAACAACACTTAAATATTATATTTTGATCTGACACTAGTGTGATCAGCTCCCTACCTTGTAAATGCAAAAGTTTTGTTTCGTTTCAGTGAATCATATCAAAATGATTCAATGATTATTTTGCGCCATCATTCACAATTGTTTATTTCCTGCGTAGCAATTTTATAGCCTATATTATTATTTTTTTTTTAAAAATATATTAAGGTAAATACGGCTATTTTTACCTATGTATTATTATAAAAGTTCATGTTTATGAATAATGATTAAATATTATTCTTCCTTGTGTTCATTTAGTGAAAAACATGTCTTCAATATTTTAATGACTTTTACTGTTTTAGTTTTAGTATTAAACGTTTTGATCTACTTGATAGAATGACAGTTTAGTTGAAATTGCCGAGCAAATACATAAATATTCAGATATAAGTACTATAAATATTGAGTGTCCAAATACTGTGTTCATTATATTCCAAAACAGATTTATTTTTGAGACATTTTCAATGTACTCTCAGAACTTTGGACCCCACTGTATATTAAATACTGTCAAAAGGCTCAAAAATATCCAGATATATTGTTCAGATATTTCATCCAGCCATGATGGGTTAGATGTGAGGTCGCCCGCGGCGCTTCCGTCTAATGGAAAGCCGTCAAATCGCTGCTATTGTGCTTTCTTCATCACTCAAGCCTTTTATACAGCTATTGCTGTAAGTGTGTGTGTGTGTGTGTGTGTGTGTCCTGCCGGGAGGCTGCAATTAAGTGCAGTGAGTGCTTGTCTCCTCTCTGAGGCCGAGGGCTCGTCACCGTGTCTCTGGTCTCCTCCGCTCATCAGCGTCTCTCCCTCCATTCACAATCACTCGCTCTTCTGCCTGTCTCTCCCTCAGAATCAGTTTTCCTGTCTGTCTGCTGCTTGTGTCTGTCTCTCGAGCTCCTTGTGACGTCTGCTACACCTGAGAGTCGCTCACGACGGCTCGAGGCCCTCGAGCAGATCAAACATCATGTATTAATAGAGCCGTAATGTCGCCGTTTGCTTCATCGAGAAACATGAAAGGAATTATTCATCTGTCATCGGCCTTTAATGTAACGCCAGAATCCTGAAACACGTTCCTCCGGCGGGAATCACCACATCTAATTAAAACAGCGACTTAATTCTGTCATTATTTACTCACTCCAAAGCCTGTATCACTTTATTTCTTCTGTGAATATAAAAGTTTGGGGTCAGTAGGTTAAATAAATGAATGCTTTTATTCAGCAAAGATGCATTTAATTGATCAAATGTGACACTTATATTATTACAAAGATTCTTTTTCAGATAAATGCTGTTCTTTTGAACTTTCTGTTCATCAAAGAATCCTGAAAAATGTCTCCAGAATGTGTGTGTGAAGTTTCAGCTCAAAATACCCCACAGATCATTTATTATAGCTTGTCAAATTTCCCCCTATTTGGGTGTGAGCAAAAACACGCCATTTTTGTGTGTGTCACTTTAAATGCAAATGAGCTGCTGCTCCCGGCCCCCTTTCCAGAAGAGGGCGGAGCTTTAACAGCTCGCGCTTCGGTTGCTCAACAACAACAAAGCTGGAGAATCTCACGCAGCCAAAATGAGGATTGTCAGTAACGGTGTTCAGCCTTACATTGTTCAAACCGGAGTCGACACTGATGGAGAGACTCAGGAAGAAGTTACAACTTTTAGACGTTTCTGAATGGTTAGTGGATAAATTTATGTAGTTGCTGTGGAGTTGATTCAACTCATCGACTAGCATGTGCCGTCATGTTAATATTCTGTGCTAAACCCGTGTGGACGCCCACTAAACAAAGCGTACCTGTTTGCCAAACAGAGCCATACACACCATGCTAACGTTAATGATTGCTAATATTTGGTCTAATATTTTTTGCAAAATATCGCTCAGACAGAAACGCTCCTTTTATAGCAATCGAGTTTGCCAGGGTCAACTTGCAGGCTATCCAAGCTAACGAGACTCTAAATAGTTAGCATGCTTTGCTCGAACTTTTGCCATGGCGTTAGAACCGGTACACCGTTGTCACTTGCGAAAACAAAATGGCGGCGCCGTGGGTGGAAACATGCAGATTAAGGGGCGGTAATACTATAATAAGATCCCCTTCCTACATCACAAGGGGAGCGAAATCTGAACGGCTCGTTTTTTCACATGCTTGCAGAGAAAGACTTACCAAAACAAAGTTATTGGGTGTCCTTTTTCATGTTTTCTGGGTTGGTAGATGCACCGGGGACTCGGTTATAGCACCTAAACACGGAAAAAGACAGATTTTCATGATATGTTCCCTTTAACCAAACATATAAGGAGATTTTGATGCGGTTGCACTTTATTTTACAGTATGTGTACTTACAGTGTACTTATCTAAGACAATACTGGGTAATATAAGGTACCTACAGGGGATAAGGTTTGGTTTAGGGTTAATACCTAGTTATTACCCAGTTATTGTAATTACTGTAATAAGTACATAGGGAACAGGACTGTAAAATACATGATGCTTTACTGTAGATCTTGTAGTATTTCTGCCTGTGATGAATGCTGAGAGTGTGTTTGTGTTTTACTGATGTGGTGCGTTTGATTAAGGTGTGTGTGTTGTGACTGACATTTCAATAGTGATGTTAGAGTGACGTGTGTGAAAATGAAGCAGGTTATTCCAGAAACACACACACAGAGCGATGACTGATTTCTGCTTTCATGTAAATCAGTCGTGTTTCACTGGCAGGTCTCAGATGTGGCGTCTGTGGTAATTTCCTGCCGTTCGCTCTGTTTCTGTTTCCACACACAGACGTGAGCGTGTTCGAGCGCTTGGAAAGGCCTTTAGCTTGATTTATGATGCTTCAGGGTGAAGCGACCAGCAGGAGCTCGTGGGGTTATTGATTAGCTGCTGTGTGTGTGTGTGTGTGTGTGTGTGTGTGTGTGTGATTTTAAAACACCCTCATGCCACTTACTTGAGAAGCAAAATGACTTAATATATTGTCTTGTTTACTGAAAAAAAAAAATCAGATTTTGCTTCAAACAAGAAAAAATATTAGCCAGTGGGGTTTAGACAAATAATGTTGTTTTCCCTTTGAAGTTTATTTTTCTGACCCCAATTGATTTTTTTTTTTTTTCTTGTTTTAATCATAAACTCAATTTTTATGATTTTTTTCCCCCCAGAAAACAAGACTTAATATCTTAAATCATTTTGCTTCTCAAGTTTTTGATTTAAGAATTTTTGTGTATTTGTAATGGAAAACAAGACAAGATTACTGAAGAAAATCTCTTTTTTGCATTGTTTACAATAATGCATCAACTAACACTAACAATGAGCAATATATTTATACAGTATCTATTAATATTTGTTAACGTTAGTTAATAAAAATACAATTATTAGCTCATGTTAACTCGGATCTAATAAATAATATTAACAGATACATCTTTTGATTATTTAATTATGTATACAATATATTAGTAAATGTTGAAATTTACATTCATGTTAACTAATGTAGTTAACTAATGTTAACCAATTGACACTTATTGCAGTGTTACAATAATAAATCATTCATCTGAAGCTACAAAATGGACAGGAAAAATAGAAAAGAGACAGGGAGTGTGACGGATGTAGTGTTTTGCTCTCAGCGTTGTTGTGCAACATGCTCATATATTTCAGTTTGTCCCAGTGAGACTGATAAACTGTGCGTGTGTGTGTGTGTGGGTGTGGGTGTGTGTGTGTGTCTTCAGGTAAATAGGCTTGTCAGCTTATAAATCATACAAAACAGCTTGTAAATCATAGTAAGTGATGTTTTTTGAAAATGTAAAAATGCAGAAGGTTTAGAATATATAGTTTGTACAGTATAAAAACCTTTACGTCTATGGAGAGTCCCCGTAAAACATGGAAACCCAATGTGTGTGTGTGTGTGTGTCAGAGCCAGGCTAATGGTCTCTCTCTGTCCCCACGGGTGGATGAGCTATTACAATTACAGAGAGAGATGAGAGGGTCATTGCTCTTATTTTATCCTATCTCATGCGTCTGTTGAACTGATCGCGACTGACTTTTAGGGCTGTAAAAATTAGGCCTTAATAATCAGCTTTAAAAAAGCTGGTGTGTGTGTATGTATATATATATATATATATATATATATATATATACACACTACCATTTAAAAGTTTGGGGCCAGTAAGATTTTTTATTTGGAAAGAAATTAATACTTTTATTCAGCAAGGATGCATGAAATTGCTCAAAAGTGACAGTAAAGACATTTATAATGTTACAAAAGATTCTGTTTCAAATAAATGCTGTTCTTTTGAACTTTCTATTCATCAAAGAATCCTGAAAAATAAAATGTATCACAGTTTCCATAAAAATATGAACTGTTTTCAACATTGATAATAATCATAAATGTTTCTTGAGCAGCAAATCATCATATTAGAATGATTTCTGAAGGATCATGTGATGCTGAAGACTGGAGTAATGATGCTGAAAATTCAGCTTTGATCACAGGAATAAATTACATTTTAACATATATTCACAGAGAAAACAGTTATTTGACATTCTAATAATATTTCACAGTTTTTAATGAATTTTGTGATTGAATAAATGCAGCCTTGATGAGCAGAAGAGACTTCAAATTTCACATTAGTGTATTTATATTGAAAATGATTTTTGATATATACACACTGCATCATGTAGTAAAGAAGGAAACATAATCTAATCAAAATACTGACAGTAAATTGGTAACCTACAGTAGTTATCTGAGCTCGTTTATTAAACCTGTGAATTAATGGTGTGTGTCTGATCTGGTCTGCAGGCGGCATCGCAGGTGGCATTGAAATCTGCATCACGTTTCCTACAGAGTATGTGAAGACACAACTACAGTTAGATGAGAAAGCCAATCCACCACGCTACAGAGGCATCAGTGAGTACACACACTCACACACACACACACACACACTTACACACACACACTCACTCACTCGCGCACACACACAAACACTCGCACACACACACAAACACACTGACAAACTCACACGCACACTAAAATGCACACTCAAACGCACACACAGACACAAACGCACACTCACACACACAAACTGACAAACTCACACACTCAGATGCACAGGCAGATACAAACGCACACATACACTTACACACACTGAAACACTTGCACACACACACTCACACACTCACACACACACACACACACACATACACACTACCAAACTCACACACACACTCAAACACTCACACACACACACACACACACAAACTCACTCAAACACTCACACACTCACACACACACACAGACAAACTCACACACACACTCAAACACTCACACACACACTGACAAACTCACACACACACTCAAACACTCACACACACACTGACAAACTCACACACACACTCAAACACTCACACACAAACTCACGCACACTAAAATGCACACTCAAACGCACACACAGACACAAACGCACACTCACAAACTCACACACACTCAGATGCACAGGCAGATACAAACGCACACATACACTTACACACACTGAAACACTTGCACACACACACACTCAAACACGCGCACACACACTCACACAAACGCTCGCGCACACACACTGACAAACTCACGCACACACACACACTGACAAACTCACACACACACTCAAACACTCACACACACACTGACAAACTCACACACACACTCAAACACTCACACACACACTGACAAACTCACACACACACTCAAACACTCACACACAAACTCACACGCACACTAAAATGCACACTCAAACGCACACACAGACACAAACGCACACTCACACACACACACACACACACTGACAAACTCACACACACTCAGATGCACAGGCAGATACAAACGCACACATACACTTACACACACTGAAACACTTGCACACACACACACTCAAACACGCGCACACACACTCACACAAACGCTCGCGCACACACACTGACAAACTCACACGCACACACACACACTGACAAACTCACACACACACTCAAAAGCACTCTCACACACACTGACAAAGACACACACACTCAAATGCACTCACACACACACTCAAACACTCTCACACACACACAGACAAACTCACACATACACTCTCACACACACACAGACAAACTCACACACACACTCAGATGCACACTCAAACAGACACACAGATACAAACGCACACTCGCACACACTCAAACACACGCACTCTCTCTCACACACACACGCGCTCTCGTATGACGTGCTCATCCTCTTTGGAGTTAATTAGTGAAACTCTCCGGGCCAGAACTGATTCCAACCTGCTGCTGCGCTCAGGAAGTAAACAAACTTATCTTCTCTCTCTCTCTCTCTCTCTCTCTCTCTCCTATCTCGCTCTCTCTGGCTGAAGCTCAGAGAACATTTTAACGAGCCTTCTGTTGATTTAGCAGTCAGACAGACAGCTGCTCTTCGTTGCACATCTCTAATGCCCAGATGATTGCTCTGTGTCCATTAACTGTGTATTAATTTATTTGAAATGTGTTATTAATACCAATACCAATAATTAAAAATGTTCTCATTAAAGCGTGACGTTGTTGTCTTTGCAGCGGACTGTGTGTCACAGACGGTCCGTCATCATGGAGTGAAGGGTTTATATCGAGGCCTGAGCTCGTTGCTGTACGGATCCATCCCAAAATCTGCCGTCAGGTACATAAACACACACTGATGCACACTTGAGCTGTGCAGCCAATCACTGCTCGTTTATTTCAGACAGCTGACATTTATTATGCAGATTGTTTTTGTTCTGTAGCAGCTCTTTCAGATTCAGAGGCGGATTACGTCTCTCCCATGAGTCTGTGTGTTGAATCAGACGAGGCGGCGGTGCGTGTCCAGTGCTGTCTGTCAGACTGATGCTCTCCGAGCTCTTCTGGTCACTTCATCACACATATAAACTCATGTCACGTATATATCGCAGCTCTGTGCATGTGAACTTCTGTCACTGTTTACTGACCCGCTGTCGCTCCACACCCACATGACTTCACAAAGCAGACGTTTTGGAGACTCTTCACACTGCTTTTTTCTACACAATGACGTTTCATAGTGATCATAACCGGACAAAAAAAGCACGATTAAAGCACCGTAAAGAATCCTAACAGTCGTTCATACACTTGTGTGATGGGTTTCTGAGCAGTGCTTTTTAAGTATCATTAATATACTATTATATTTTTTATTAATATTTAATTTTTTACATTAATTTTAGTTAACATTTGTGTCAGTTTTATTAGTTTTTTTTTTTAAATGTCTATATAGTTTTTATTCATTTTTGTTTTAGTTTATTTGTTTGTTTTCATATTTTGAATTAGTTTTTATTTTTATAATTTCAGTTAAAGTTTTAGTAATTTTTGTCATTTGTATTAGTTTTTTAAATGTCTATATAGTTTTTAATTTTTGCTTTAGTTTCACTAATATACTGTTATAGTTTTTTAATAATATTTTAAATTAGTTTTTATTTTTATTTTTTTTTTTAATTTAGATTTTAGGTATATTTTTTGTGTTTTTGTCATTTTTATTAGTTTTTTAAAAAAATATGTCTATATAGTTTTCATTTTTGTGTTAGTTTATTAATATACTCTTATAGTTTTTATTCATATTTTCAAATACTTTATATTTTAATTTCAGTTAAAGTTTTAATAATTTTGTTGTGTTTTTGTCATAAGTATTAGTTTTTTTTAATGTCTATATAAGTTTTCATTTTTGTTTTAGTTCATTAATATACTATTTTAGTTTTTAATAATATTTTAAATTAGTTTTTTATATTCTTTTTTAATTTTGATTTTAGGTATTTTTGTGTTTTTGTCATTTTTATTCGTTTTTTAAAAATATATCTATATACAGTAGTTTTCATTTTTGTGTTTGTTCATTAATATATTGTTATAGTTTTTAAAAATATTTTAAATTCGTTTTTTTTTATATTTTTTCATTTTGATTTTAGGTATAATTTTTGTGTTTTTGTCTTTTTTTTTATAAATATGTCTGTATAGTTTTCATTTGTGTATTAGTTTATTAATATACTCTTATAATTTTTAGTAATATTTTGAATTAGTTTTTATTTTTATATTTTCTTTTTTCATTTTGATTTTAGGTAAAAAAAAAAAATTAATTGTTTTGTGTGTTTTTGTCATTTTTATTAGTTTTTTAAAAATATGCCTATATAGTTTTCATTGTTGTGTTAGTTTATTAATATACTCATAGTTTTTATTCATATTTTGAATTAGTTTTTATTTTTATATTTTTCCTTTTTTATTTAATTTCAAGTTTTAGGAATTTTGTTATGTGCTTTTATCATTTTTATATATTTTTTTAATATGTTTATAGTTTTTATATATTTTTGTTTTAGTTCATTAATATACTGAATATATAATATATCAATATATCAATAATAATTATTTTCAATATTTCTATATAGTTTTTATACATTTTTGTCAACTTAAACTAAAAGCAATGAGAAATGTTGCCTTTGCATCTAACCGGAATAAAATAAGTTTAAGTTTTTTATATATATTATTTTAGTTAAATTCAATAGTTAATAACTCTTATTCTAAGTCTCTGAAATCATATGATAGCTTTATGTGAGAAACAAACATTTTAATTGTAATTCAGTGCTGCTGAATCAGTCAATCATAACTGATCACGAGAGACGCAAGAACAATAATGTTTTATTGACATCAAACCTGCTGCAACGAATGCATCATATTGTTCATGAATGTTCAGGAACGGGGGAAATAAGCATCATGTGAACAGAATATTGCACAAGATTTCTGTGATGCTGCTTTTTGGCGTCTGACAGCTCCTGCTCACGATATGCTTTCGGTGTTTGATCCAGTCCAGACCGGTTCAGGATTGGCAGTGGTTTAGAGGCGTCTGTGTCACTGTACGAACTGTCCCTTCATCCAGCGCTGCAACACTCAGATTGATTATCCTCTCCTCCGCTGCTGTCTTCCTCCTCCTCCTCTTCCTTCCCCCTCTTTTCATTAGCTGATTGGACTGGTTTTGTGCGGGTGACCTTGCGTTCGCCCCACTAATGGACGTCTGACACTGACTGCTGGATCCAGCCCAGATTACATTTATGACCTCCGTCTCATTTTAATGCAGCTGTGTCTTCCAGAGCGCCACTCCCAAACCATCGATCAGGGACTGAATCGTGAACGCGCTTCGGCTCGGCTCATGTGACAGATTTTACCGGTTTACACGGGCTCTGCTAATGTACATAATCTCAACATCAACTTGTCGGCGGGTCGCCTGAACAACTAGTTCACCGATTGGCTTCAAGCAAGAGCTGAATATTTAAGTTGGTTTCAGCAGAACCTGATTGCATTTTTTTATTTATTTTTTTGCATTAGTGCTACAAAATGTGTGGGAGACTGTATCCCATGATGCAACACACTCAGCCTGACCCTCCATTTGCAGTGTGACGAACCGGAAATCATATCAACCGTTCATTATTTGATTGGATTGCTAAAAGTCAAGACATTTTTGCACAAAATTGTGTTAAAAAAAGCAAAATAAGCATTTTTTCTGAGTTTTGTTTGAATTAATGTCACCATGAAATCAAAATGGACTATTCTTATTTTTTATGCAGTATTGTAGTGTTTATTATAAATTATTTATCTGTGCATTGTTGTATACTGCATACTTTTTCATGTACTATTTTTAAAAACAGTAATCAGTATTCAGCATACCACTGTGTGGAATGTTTATTGATGCACACTACACACTGATTAAGATTGTTTAAAAAATAGAATGCATGCTGAGAACTAGTGAGAGCTAGTGGCTGAATTCAGAACAGCACACTAGTGTACTACTCATACTATTTCTGCCATATATAGATATTGCAGAAATAGCAGTAGTTTCCTAGTATGCTGTTCATCCTTTTATTTTATTTTATTTTATTTGTCCATTTTCCAAACTACTTGGTCTATGTAGGGTCATAGGGATGCATTTTATTTTATTTTATTTTATTTTATTTTATTTTATTTTATCCATTTTCCAAACTACTTGGTCTATGTAGGGTCATAGGGATGCATTTTATTTTATTTTATTTTATTTTATTTTATTTTATTTTATTTTATTTTATTTTATCCATTTTCCAAACTATTTGGTCTATGTAGGGTCATAGGGATGCATTTTATTTTATGTTATTTTATCCATTTTCCAAACTACTTGGTCTATGTAGGGTCATAGGGATGCATTTTATTTTATTTTATTTTATTTTATTTTATTTTATTTTATTTTATTTTATTTTATTTTATTTTATTTTATCCATTTTCCAAACTACTTGGTCTATGTAGGGTCATAGGGATGCATTTTATTTTATTTTATTTTATTTTATTTTATTTTATTTTATTTTATTTTATCCATTTTCCAAACTACTTGGTCTATGTAGGGTCATAGGGATGCATTTTATTTTATTTTATTTTTATTTTATTTTATTTTATTTTATCCATTTTCCAAACTACTTGGTCTATGTAGGGTCATAGGGATGCATTTTATTTTATTTTATTTTATTTTATTTTATTTTATCCATTTTCCAAACTATTTGGTCTATGTAGGGTCATAGGGATGCATTTTATTTTATTTTATTTTATCCATTTTCCAAACTACTTGGTCTATGTAGGGTCATAGGGATGAATTTTATTTTATTTTATTTTATTATCCATTTTCCAAACTACTTGGTCTATGTAGGGTCATAGGGATGCATTTTATTTTATTTTATTTTATTTTATTTTATTTTATTTTATTTTATTTTATTTTATTTTATTTTATTTTATCCATTTTCCAAACTACTTGGTCTATGTAGGGTCATAGGGATGCATTTTATTTTATTTTATTTTATTTTATTTTATTATCCATTTTCCAAACTACTTGGTCTATGTAGGGTCATAGTGATGCATTTTACTTTATTTTATTTTATTATTTTATTTTATTTTATTTTATTTTATTTTATTATCCATTTTCCAAACTACAATTAAATGATAAAATAACAAGATTTGGTTTATTTTATTTTATATTATTTAAAAATGATTTTTATTATTTTGTATTTTATTTTATTTGTATTAATTCTGCATTGATCAGTACTGATTCTGGTATGCCTTTCTTGGAAGATTGTGTGAATTTGATGCATACAGTATGTGATTATTGAAAAATAGTACTCTTACTATTTCTGGTATATAAATATGTTGGCGAAATAGTAGTAGTATCCTGGTATGCTGTTCTGAATTCAGCCAGCGTCTGTCATGTTAGTGGGAGTTGCATTCTGTCATGTTGAAAAGCTGCGTAAATACTGCTGGATGGATGATTTTAAAACTGAATTTGAGTCAACTGAATTTGATATATATGGAGAGAGAGAGAGAGCAGGTGTGTGTAAATGTATGATGCCAGCGCTATCTAGACAGACGAGTCAAGCGTTCAGGTAGAATGACAGACAGTTTGTGTTTACCTCGTCTGTTCATTCAGTTCAGTGCTATATATAGCTCTCGAATCTGCCGGACGTCCTGCAGTCGTATCTCTCTTGAGCAACAGAAATAAATGTAGCTGCACAAACACGGAGCAGGTAATAAAAGCACACTGCTGCTTCCTGCTGCTTCCTGCTGCTAATGGACACCTGTGGCCGCCCCGCCAGCGCTGTGATGCTATACTGCTGATTCAGGAGGAAGTGCACTGTAAATTATGCCACACATCTGATTCTGAGGGTTGTGACTTGTGGCTAATCAGCAGTGTTATCTTACTATCATTGTAGTGTCATAAGGCCTGTTCTGTTGAATTCACCCAATGACACGAGTTTAAAAAGAAGCAATTCGTCTCTATAGGCCTTCACACAATCATGTCTTCATTTTTCTGGTCAAGATTTTATTTTATTTTATTTTATTTTTTTTTCTAAACTATTTGGTCTATGTAGGGTCATAGAGATGCATTTTATTTTATTTTATTTTATTTTACAAACTACTTGGTCTATGTAGGGTCTTAGGGATGCAATTTATTTTATTTTAATTATTTATTTATTTATTTATTTATTTTATTTTCCATTTTCCAAACTATTTGGTCTATGTAGGGTCATAGGGATGCATTTTATTTTTATTTTGTTTTAATTAATTTTATTTTATTTTATTTTCTAAACTATTTGGTCTATGTAGGGTCATAGGGATGCATTTTATTTTATTTTATTATTATTATTTTTTTTTTTTTTTAATTTTATATTTTATTTTATTTTCCATTTTCCAAACTACTTTGTCTATGTAGGGTCATAGGGATGCATTTTATTTTTATTTTATTTTATTTTATTTTATTTTATTTTATTTTCCAAACTACTTGGTCTATGTAGGGTCATAGGGATGCTTTTTATTTTATTTAATTTATTTTTTATTTTATTTTATTATTATTTTTTTTATTTTTTTTAATATTTTACTTTATTCTCCATTTTCCAAACTACTTGGTCTTTGTATGGTCATAGGGATGCATTTTAATTTAATTTAATTTAATTTAATTTTTTTTTTTTTTTTTTTTTTTTTTAAATTTTATATTTTATTTTATTTTCCATTTTCCAAACTACTTGGTCTTTGTAGGGTCATATGAATGCATTTTATTTTATTTTTATTTTGTATTATTATTTCATTTTATTTTATTATTATTTTATTGCAGAAATAGTAAGAGTACTATATTTAAAAATACCATTTTTTGGTTTTGGCTTTAGTTTTATTTCTAGCTGTAATAACTAGCTTATTATTCAGTGTATCTGCATGCATCAGTTTTGTGTTTCCTGTATGATAACAGGGTTTTTGAGGTTCAGCATCTGATTAATTTCCTGCCCTCCAGCTCTGCTTTCTTCTCTGTTTTCTTGCATCACCTTCTCTCTCTGCTTCTTTTAAAGATAGCTGTGTATGATGATGATGATGATGATGATAATGATGCAATGTGTTGAATAAGATTGAATCTAATTTCTCTGTCTTCTCTGCAGGTTCGGTGTGTTTGAAATACTGAGTAACCAGATGAAAGATGAGTTTGGGAAACTGGACAGCACTCGTGGTTTAGTGTGCGGTTTGGGTGCGGGAGTGATGGAGGCCGTCCTAATCGTCTGTCCCATGGAGACGATAAAGGTGAGGTCAAAGGTTATTTAGTTTAAAGTTGAATATTACATTCTGCCGCAGTTTTATCTTACGTGCTTCGTCTCTCACATTTCCAGGTGAAATTCATCCATGATCAATCCTCAGCTAATCCCAAATACCGAGGGTTTTTCCACGGAGTGCGAGAGATCATCAGAACTCAAGGTGAACAACACAAGCTTTGTTTTGACTATTTCACCTCACAGTTGTGGGAAAAACTCAGTGTCCTGATTGTAAGGCCTTCTTATTCTTAATCCTTGTTCTGTTGAATTTTCCCCATGACAAGAGTTTGAAAAAGAAGCAATTTCTGCTTATATGCACACTCACACAATCATTTTATTTGATATATATATATATATATTCCCCCCATCCATTTATTCCATATATTCCAAACCATTTGTCCTATAGGGTTATATGGATGCTGGAGATTTTATTTTATTTTATTTTATTTTATTTTAATTTATTTTGTTTTGTTTTATTTTATTTTTTATCCTATTTTATTTTATTTTATTTCATCCATTTATTTTATTCCATCCATTTTCCAAACGACACTTGTATTTTATTTTATTTTATCTTATTTTATTTTATTTTACATCCATTTTCCAAACCACATTTGTATTTTATTTTATTTTATTTTAATTTATTTTGTTTTATTTTTTATCCTATTTTATTTTATTCCATCCATTTTCCAAACGACACTTGTATTTTATTTTATTTTATTTTATTTTACTTTACCTTATTTTCCATCCATTTTGCAAACCACATTTGTATTTTATTTTATTTTATTTTATTTTATTTTACTTTACTTTACTTTATTTTCCATCCATTTTGCAAACCACATTTGTATTTTATTTTATTTTATTGTATTTTCATTTTACAAACCACATTTTTATTTTATTTTATTTTATTTTATTTTCATTTTCATTTTACAAACCACATTTATATTTTATTTTATTTTATTTTATTTTTATTTTACAAACCACATTTATATTTTATTTTATTTTCTTGTATTTTCCATCCATTTTCTAAACCACATGTCCTATATAGTGTCATGGGGATGCTGGAGATTTTATTTATTTTTAATTCACATTTTTTTACCTCAGATTTGCCACTCTTGAAGATAAATGGCATTCACAGTGATTTGATATAGATATTCACGTATTTGCAAATAAGTGACTTAAACATCACCATACTAGCATCATGCACATGATCAGGTGTTTATAGCGTGTCTCTCATGCTCCTAACACTCTCTCTGTCTCTCAGGAATCAGAGGGACGTATCAAGGCCTCACAGCGACTGTCCTCAAACAAGGATCCAATCAGGCGATCCGATTCTTCGTCATGACCTCTCTCAGGAACTGGTACAAGGGTAAGTGTGTGTATGTATGAACTTTTTAGCAGCGTCACGCTGTGGCGTCCTGAGCAGCGCTGCCCTCTGCTGGTTGAAGTAATTTAGTGAATTTTTTGTCTCATGGGTTGTTTTTTGTTTTCTAGGTGATAACCCCAACAAATCCATCAACCCCATCATCACAGGTGCGTTCGGTGCGATTGCAGGAGCGGCGAGTGTGTTTGGAAACACACCGCTGGACGTCATCAAGACCAGGATGCAGGTACACAGGCCGGTTATCAGCACATGCATGAGTTTTGGGGGCTCTAACTAACACATGCAGCACATTTCCACATGACCAAACTAAATCAGTCCCATTATAGTCAATGAAGACGTCTGTAATAATAAATAATTGAGCCAATGTATATCTAATCCAGCCATTTTACTTTCCCTATCATGTGCAATAAATTAATTTATTTTAAATTATAATTTTAATCATTTTCTGTTTGAAATCATATGCAATTGTAGCACTATGTACACTATCTGATGTTATAAAATAAAGTGTGTAAAGCAAATTATTTACCTGTATATTTCTCTTTGAAATAAAGTTTTAATGAAAATGTGTTTTTTTAGGGTTTAGAAGCTCATAAGTATAAAAACACGATGGATTGTGCCATGAAGATCATGCGGCATGAAGGACCAGCAGCGTAAGTGTGTGTGCGTGTAAGTGTGTTTGCGTGTGTCTGTCTGTGTGTGTGTGAGAGAGAGTGTGTGTGTTTGCTTGGTGCGTGTGTGAGAGTGTGTGTGTTTGCGTATGTGTGAGAGTGTGTGTGTTTGCGTGTGTGTGTGTTTGCGTCAAATTGCGTGTGTCTGTGTGTGTGTGTTTGCGTGTGTGTGAGTGTGTGTGTGTCTGTGTGTGAGTGTTTGCGTGAGTGTGTGTGTGTGTGTGTGAGAGTGTGTGTGTTTGCGTGTGTGTGTGTGTGAGAGAGTGTGTGTGTTTGCGTCAAATTGCATGTGTGTGTGTGTTTGAGTGTTTACGTGTGTGTGTAAGAGTGTGTTGGCGGGTGTGTGTGTGTGCGTGTGAGCGTATGTGTGAGTGTCTGTGAGTGTGTGTGAGTGTGAGAGTGTGTGTTTGCGTGTGTGTGTGTGTGTGTGTGAGAGAGTGTGTGTGTTTGCGTCAAATTGCATGTGTGTGTGTGTTTGAGTGTTTACGTGTGTGTGTAAGAGTGTGTTGGCGGGTGTGTGTGTGCGTGTGAGCGTATGTGTGAGTGTCTGTGAGTGTGTGTGAGTGTGAGAGTGTGTGTTTGCGTGTGTGTGTGTGTGTGTGTGTGAGAGAGAGTGTGTGTTTGCGTCAAATTGTGTGTGTGTGTGTTTGAGTGAGTGTGTGTGTGTGTGTGCATGTGAGCGTATGTGTGTGAGAGTGTGTGTGTTTGCGTGTGTCTGTGTGTGTGTGTGTGTGTGTGAGAGAGTGTGTGTGTTTGCGTCAAATTGTGTGTGTGTCTGTGTGTGTGTGTGTTTACGTGTGTGTGTAAGACTGTGTTTGCGTGTGTGTGTGTGTGTTTGAGTGTGTGTGAGCGTATGTGTGAGAGTGTGTGTGTTTGCGTGTGTGTGTGAGAGAGTGTGTGTGTTTGCGTCAAATTGCGTGTGTCTGTGTGTGTGTTTGTTTACGTGTGTGTGTAAGAGTGTGTTTGCGGGTGTGTGTGTTTGAGTGAGTGTGTGTGTGTGTGTGTGTGTGTTTGCGTGTGTGTCTGTGTGTGTGTGTGTGAGAGAGTGTGTGTGTTTGCATCAAATTGCGTGTGTCTGTGTGTGTGAGTGACCAAAAGTCTATGAGACAAACAGCTTAATAAACATAATAAATAATATCTTAATGAAAATGTACAAATGCAGAATGATTTGTGCAGCAGGGTTATTAAAACTAAAACCATAAAAAACATTTCAAGTACTTAAAATAACATAAAACATATAAATCAATAATCAATAATACTAAAACAACACTGGTGTGCTGGTAAGGTTTAGGGTTAGTGGCCGTTAACAGACATCAGAGAACTGTGAACGTGTGAATGTGTCGTTAAATTATTGAAATATTAACTTTAAATCTCAGAGGGACTGTGTATCTGTGCTCCAGTTACTAAATGTCTGTCGACGTCTCATACAGGTTCTACAAAGGCACCGTCCCTCGACTGGGGAGAGTGTGTTTGGACGTGGCCATCGTCTTCATCATCTATGAGGAGGTCGTGAAGGTCCTCAACAAAGTCTGGAAGACAGACTGAAAGAATAAAGAGAAGAAGAGAGGAGACGCCATCACTGTGTGAGGAATACCTCATGAACCTCAGTGACGTCAGTTCACTGTCACTTCTGTTGGATTTCATTTCTTTCCATTAGTTCTGCCTTGAAACATGCACATGATATTTTAAAAAAAATAATCTTTTTAATTCATACAGACGCCCAACGCCTTTTACACTGTAGTCACATGAACTTTAAACAATGCGATTGACAAATTTAACAGATTTTGTTTATTAATAAATAGATGCTTTAACTTCTAGATTTAACACGCCTGTAAAGAGAAAACAAACACACACTTACGTTCACCGACGTTTGTCCCCAAACAAACATGAGAAACAGCAGTGACACTCGAGTCAGAGAAATAATCTAAACGTATTTAATGTTACTGTGAATGTTTTAACCAGAGAAAACCTTGAAGAGTAGGTGGAAATATTTATAGGTATATTTACATTTAAAGAGAAATTTAACTACAGATCATTCCATAATAGTGTATGATTTTTATTTTTAAAAAAATGATTAATTTTTTATGCTTCTGACATTTCTACTTAAAATGTTTTAAAATATTTTTACATTTGTAAAACCATTTTTTATTCATTGATTTGAGTGCGTTTCATATTTATTTCCATGTTGTGTTGCACATGTGCCTTTAACCATTAAACTCTTAATTATTATTTTTCTGAAAAAAGACATTTTTAATAATTCTTTTGTCGGTTTTGAAGCATCCATGCGCTGATCTCAGACCTGCTGTATCTGTCCATGTGCAATATCAGATGTATTAGATATAACTGGAAGAATACGGATTCAGTGAATGTCGCTGCTGTCATTATTCACACACATGTACTGTAAATGTGATTGATTACAGAGCAGTTTCACCACTGAGCAGATCTGAATATGCGTTATTTCCAGTGTGATGTTTTCTGTGTAAACCCAGCATGAATCTCCAGCTCTGTGTGTGTCAGTATCTGTCTGTTCTCTCGTGTATGAGGTGAAATAGTGTCACATACTGTATTGTTATTGATGATAATTGAGTGTGCAGTGCTGCTGCTGACCGCTAGAGGGCAGAAAGATGTTGAATGTGCCTGGACGGATCTCATAGGTGTGTTCACACCATGTTGTAATTACCGTAATTACAAGATTTCAACTCCCGTCCTCATAGAGCTCATAATTACAGCTTGTAAGATGGGAATTTTCTGAGAGCTCCTACTTGTACCATGTGACAGCTGCAGATTAATTTAGGAGCATGTGAACTGCTCCGAATAGAACGTCACGTGTCATCTCGAGACTATAGTAATTATGACATGGTGTGAACGCAGCACATGCTTCAGGCCCTTTAGCAATATTCAGTGAGATTGTTTGTGCCATTTTTTCTTTGTAGATCTGAAGCGAAGGCTCCTTAATACTAAATGCTAATGTGCTAATAAAATGATTTTATTTTCACAGGTAAATCAGCTGTCTGTGACATTATTGTATCTGCTGGTTTTCTTCTTCTTCTTCCCAAATGGGAGTCTATGTCAGCCCTATGAATGATACATAGGAAAAATAAAGCTGTAAGCAGCCATTAAGGGGCCAAGCACAAAGAAGCAAGCAAGAAGTAAAATATAGCATTTAATTTCATATACTTTATTGTAGTTAGTGGCAATTTAATATTTTGTTCAGTTATAGCACCACCAACAGGTGCAATCCCACCACTTTTTTTATGTGTCCTCAGAGTGTGCCCATAAATAAGTGTCAAATTTGGAAAAAATATCTCATTTCGTTTAGGAGTTATAGACATGTATATGTATGAGTACATAAAAAAATGACCCATGCACGACTTTGATTGCATTTTTTTGCCACTTACTTTCAAAATTTTGGCATTTGGGCTGTAACATTTAGCCAATGACCTGTTTCCAAATTTCCTACGGTAGTTTCGTCTCGATCGGACTAATGATTTTGAAGATATTCGCGAACGTTGTTTTTACGTTAAATCGCAATGTTGCACAAACCATAAGGCAAAACCTAGCATGTTATGTATCGTTGGACTCGGCAAGGATTCAGGAATCTAAGGAGATGATTCCAATAAAAATGGGGTGTTATGAGCATATGAATATTTGATTTCACCACTAGGTGGCACTGTCTTGAAACTTCTCAGGGTCCGATGTTAGTAATGATGCTGCCCTGAATCTAACAAGAATTTTTGGCCAAACCGTTAAGAAGATATAAGCAAAAATATCCATTTTTGCTATCTCCAAACCAGTAGGTGGCGCTGTGCCAAAACGCAGCATGTAGCCTCAGGTCATGTGGAGATATAGCTTTGTTTCCAATTTGGCATGCTCTTCTTCGAATTTGTTTGTGTGTTATTCGAGAATGGTTGGGTTTATAGTCTGAAGATGATCTGATTTGATTTTCATGAAAATAGGAGCAGCTGTCTTGGAGGAGTTCGAAAAAGTATTTTTGGCGGGAAAAATAGAATTTTGTTTCTAACCCTTATGGTTCAAAAGTTATTAGCGTAAACATGAGTGAAATTTTGGACAAGTGGTGGCGCTACAGAGTTAGTTCTAGAGACACCAAATTTGCTGTAGTTATTGTTGGGACTGTCCTCTATCAGTGTACCAAATTTCATAACTTTCCCGCAAGCGGTTCTATGGGCTGCCATAGATCTCAGAGTGGAAGAAGAAGAATAATAAGAATGCTAACGGATACAATAGGTGCCATCGCACTTTTGGTGCTTTGCTCCTAATTATGAAATTTGGCACACTTTTAGTGGTGGTCTGACCATAGATATGTATATGTAGATGCCACATTCGACCGCTCCAGACACGTCGGCGCGTGCCATCTTGGAACGGTCAGCGTGTTGTTACTCACAGTAAGAATCGATAATGCCACAACATTGCGCAACTTCTGGTTGTAAAAACCACTGAAACAAAGTGTCAGCTTTCAAATTCTGGGAACGCGTGGGCACCGCGATGCGACCACAAAGGGCACTTTCACTTTTCGCGATTCACTTTCCCCCCCCCCGTGCACGCCACTGTATCGCTTTAGCGCCTCAGTTCAAGCGGAACGTGAACCGATCTGTGTTTCTCTTTATTACTAGTTATAGCACCTAATAAACATGAATGAACATCAGAAGGTATGTTGAAAGATACAGTACAGCTTACTGAAATGTGTCATGTCTCATGTAATCGTTCAATGAGTGTTTCAACTGCAGAAAGACGTGAATAAAACAGCTTGTGAACAATACGTGAAGCCATTCGATGACCATATAGCATGCTAGTTAGCTAGAGAGCACCATTTTGCTAACTATATGCACTATATTACATATTTGTTATATTTTTACTTTTATTATATCATTAAAAATATTATAATATTATTATAGAAACCGCATTATATTAATTGTATAAGAACGAGTTGTTAATTTTAAAGGGGACCTATTATGCCCCTTTTCACAAGATGTAATATAAGTCTCTGGTGTCCCCAGAATGTGTCTGTGAAGTTTCAGCTCAAAATACCCCACAGATCATTTATTATAGCTTGTCAAATTTGCCCCTATTTGGGTGTGAGCAAAAACACGCCGTTTTTGTGTGTGTCCCTTTAAATGCAAATGAGCTGCTGCTCCCGGCCCCCTTTCCAGAAGAGGGCGGAGCTTTAACAGCTCGCGCTTCGGTCGCTCAACAACAACAAAGCTGGAGAATCTCACGCAGCCAAAATGAGGATTGTCAGTAACGGTGTTCAGCCTTACATTGTTCAAACCGGAGTCGACACTGATGGAGAGACTCAGGAAGAAGTTACAACTTTTAGGACGTTTCTGAATGGTTAGAGGATAAATTTATGTAGTTGCTGTGGAGTTGATTCAACTCATCGACTAGCATGTGCCATCATGTTAATCTTTTATGCAAAACCCGTGTGGTCGCCCACTAAACAACATAGCGTACCTGTTTTGCCAAACAGAGCCATACACACCAGGCTAACGTTTATGATTGCTATCAAATGGTCTAATATTTTTTCCAAAATATCGCTCGGACAGAAACGCTCCTTTTTTAGCAATCGAGCTTGCCAGGGTCAACTTGCAGGCTATCCAAGCTAACGACTCTAAACAGTGTTCGGTGCTCGTCTGTGCAGTCAACAACAGAACAGTTAGCATGCTTTGCTCAAACTTTTGCCATGGCGTTAGAACTGGTTCACCGTTTTCGATTGCGAAAACAAAATGGCGGCGCCGTGGGTGGAAATGTGCAGATTAAGGGGCGGTAATATTATAATAAGATCCCCTTCCTACGTCACAAGGGGAGCGAAATCTGAACGGCTCATTTTTTCTCATGCTTGCAGAGAAAGTCCTACCAAAACAAAGTTACTGGATGTCCTTTTTCACATTTTCTGGGTTGGTAGATGCACCGGGGACCCGATTATAGCACTTAAACATGGAAAAAGTCAGATTTTTATGATATCTCCCCTTTAAGTTTAATAATAATACCAGCTGACAGGTTTCCCTCTATGTTTACAGCATTATTTGAGAGAGATTTGTTTGTAGGCCTATGTGATATTTGGCCAGATGAATCGATATTGAATCAGAATGAACTGAATCCCACACCCATCCCATCCCATCCCATCCATAACTCTCACTCCAAGCTAAACTCAAAAGCTGGCAGCCCTGGTATGCGGCCAACAAATGTGACCTCCGGAGGACGCAGCCTTCGAAATGAGACATGAATAACAATAGTTCTGTAATGGGCAGATTCTCTGTGGCAGAATGAAGGATTGTTTTGAGTCTCCGTCTCCTGTCTGTCTCTCACACACACTGTTGAGAGATTCCTCGTCTCTTTATGTCCCGCTACAATAGCTCTTTGTTAGATACATGGAAAGGAATCCCTTTCTCTCTCCCTCTTTTTTTCATCAAATCCATCTTGATCAGTCTCAAGATCTCAAAGTAAAAAATGGCCGACACATAACAAGTTTGACCACGTGTGATTGTGTCTGTGATTTTTCCAGCAGGCTTCATTGATCTGTGAGACCCCGAGAACACCGATGGCCTCGTATCTGTCTTTTGTTTGTCCTCTGAACGCTGCCGTACTGCTGTCGTCACAGGAAAACTCCCACCAGCAGATGTTTTACGGTGTCGTCCTGAAAATGACCGAACACATACATACATGAGCTCTGATGCGCGAGTAATCGCATTCATGCTCTAGAGAGAGACCCGTCTCACCTCAAAAATGGCTTTCTTCCTCAGTATTTCTGTCTTGTTGATTCTTAAATCAAGATGCATTTACTGGATAAGCAAAATGACTGAAGATATTAAGTCTTGTTTTCTGAGAAATTGATCAAAATGAAATGAGTTTGTGCTTAAAATGAGAATAATATCTGCCAATGGCGTCAGAAAAATAATCTTAATTCAAAGGGAGAACATGTTTACTTTTCTGACCCCATTTAGCAGATATTTTTTTTAATTTCTCAGAAAACAAAGACTTAATATTTTATGTAATTTTCCATCTCAAGTAGATATTTATACTGGAAATCAAGACAAAAATAGTTGTAAAGTGATTTTTTTTGTTTGCTTCTTTCTTAATTTCAGCTGTTTTTATTTGTTGTACTATTGTTATTTTACTCTTTGTTGTTTCATATTTGTACTCTATTTAAACTAAAAAATGTTCTGTTCTGAATCTGTTTTCTATTAAGTGTTCTATCAGATATTTGTCATGTTTTTCCATCTCTGTTATGAATATCCGTCAGACAAACTGACTCCGTTACATGAACTATCAACTCGTATCAGCTTATTCTCACTCTCTGTGGGGGGTATTTCATAATAATCCCACCACAATCATATAATTATCACGTCCATCACGAGGTGAGGAAACAAACAGATGTTGCGTAATAACAGCTCAGAGTGCTGATCTCAGATCAGACGCATTTGAAATGTCTGACACTCAGTTCAGCTCATGCAGACTTGAGCAATGAGTTGAATTAGGAGATTTAGATGAGAGAAACGTCCAGTTTTGCAGGGTCTTCAGAACCAGAGTCACAAATCAATCAGGGCTTTGGGGCAAAATGCCATCTAAAGGTAACAAATATGCCCTAGATATTTAAGATTTATGTGTGCAAAAAATACCCAGAAGTGAGCTGACATTTCTAATCCACCATTTGACATTTTTTTACACTCTAGTATTGGTTTAGACACCATATTGACAGGTGTCATTGCGTGCGCGCCCTGCAGGCGGCGCTGTGTGAGACGCGCTTCACTCAGCCGGCGTCACCCAGCGCGCGCACCTACAGATGAACTTCAGCGATGCTCCTGACTGGACTCATTCGGTGCTTCTGAAAGTGCGCAGATTTCTGAGAAAGTTCTTTTAAGCGGCATCTTTAGTATTAGAGCGAACTTTGAATAAGTTTTACGACGTGATGATGATAATGATGGGAGCTCGTGTTTGTGCGGTGTTTGTGCTTGTAATGTGTGTGTCCGGAGTGTGTGAGGCGGGATGCGCGGACAGACCGACACCGAGATGCTGCCCGGGACGGAATAACGAGTGCGTGGAGAGGAGCGCGAGGAGAACCGTGTGTTACTGCGACACGTACTGCAGGAGGAGCGGCGACTGCTGCGACGATTACCAAAACGTGTGCCACATATCAGGTGAGTCCGTTAAACAACGTCGACGCTGATATAATGAGCCGTTAACCTGTTGCGGTTTCACGTGACGTCACGCCGCTGTAATTGAAGTGCGTGAATTATAATTTTTAATAAAATATATATATATATATTTAAAACTCCTAAACCCTTCGACTTAAAATATTTACTTGAAATACCCCCTGAAGATTTTAAGTTAATATTTTAATAATTTAACGACGCATTCGCGTCAGTTAATCGTCACGTGATCTATTTTTAAAGTTTTTTTTTTAAACAAATATTTACTTAAATTTTTACATTTTTTTTATTAAATTAATTAGCTTTTCATCACGTTTTTGGAAACCCTGCTGTAGAACAAAAAAAATAAATAAATAAAGCTGAAGAATATATAAAAAAAATCATAACACTCGTCAATTCTCACTTTTATTATGATTTTCAGTGGGTCAGTTTCTCACACAAAGCATCATATTTTTTTATTTTTTTTTGATAATAACAACAAAGCATCATATGATTTAAGATTGGGAATAAAGTGCACAAGTCACGTGATCAAATGTTGGTAACTATTCACTTTTGCTGTGTAAAAAAAGAAAGAACCGCTAGATATTCTGCTATAAACATCTCCTTTTGCATTCTACAGGACTAAAAACACTGAATAAATGATGACAGAAGTTTAATTCCTACATTTGGACTGAGATGCTGTTGGATAATTCAACTAAACATTTAAATACTGTCAATTTTTTCAAAGCATGTTCTCAAATTTGGCTTTGCGGCTCACAGAAACACTTGAGAGACAGAAGATTGTGGTTGATGGAGTATTGACAGAAATCAGCAGCTCAGAAACAGCTGGTCTCTCCGAGGAAATGATGTGACTTGATGAGTGAAGTATGTGTGTTGGTGAACCTGTGGGCCATCATTATCTGCCTGTCTCTCATCTGCTTCAGCAGAACTCAGAAATGGCTTCAAATACACCTTATGTGTGTATATAAACAGGACATCCCATCAGCCCATGGCAGGAGCAGCATTCTGCTCTATATAAGGCAAAGCAATGTAAAGACGGCTTTCATCTCTCTGTTTTGACTTGAGGGAGGTCTTGAGTGGCTTCCAGGTTTGTTGGGCTTCTCAGGAGTTCAGAGTTGCTCAATCGTCTGTTTACGCTGTAAAACTGACTTTAAAACATCTGAAAGCAGAGCATGACATCCGACAGTATTTGAACCAAAAACACTTCGGTCACACTTATAAATGTCTGAGTGTCATGCATTAGTTAAGAACACTTAAAAGCGAGTGACGTTTTATTGAAAGGAAAGATACACAAACTGTTTAAAAGCAAAATATTTCACAAAAAGAAGTCTTGAAAATGCACTATCCAAACTTAAATGGTTGTGATTCATGAATGCTTTGGAATGCTTTTTAATGAAGACAGTCTGCAGATTACTGCTGAAGTGAAACACTTCAAAAATGAAAGTGAAAAGTTATAGAAGTTTAAGTTTACTGTAAAACAAATGTACGGTATTAATAATTTTTTTTATTTTACCCAAAATATACATTTTGCAAATTTTTTACTCTGAAATTTCTATAAAAACAAAGACATATGTCTGACCATGTCTGTGTTTCAAATTTGAAGTTGATATCACAAAAATTTTTAGTTGACGTAATACCAAAAATAGCCATCGGGTGACACCCACATTCCATTGTTTTTTTTTTTTTTTAGACAGCGTTGCAAGCGATACATGCTATTTACACTGCGTAGCAATTAGATGCTATTTACACTAAGTAAAAATAGCATATTTTCTTAGCGATAGATGCTATTTACACTAGGTGAAAATAGCGACAGATTCTGTTTACACCATGTAAAAATATCAGTTCTTTGCAATAAGAGTAAATAGTAATTAGATGCTCTCTATACTTTATATTGGCAGATACTATTTGCACCTCAGTATTTTTGTACATTAACAGGATGCAATAATATCATAGAGTGTAAATGATTACATTTATTAAAATTATTAAATGGATGCTGCCTTATTGGGAGAATAAAAACCCTCCCTACACCTTCCCCTAACCCTACCCAATAAACACTTAATATTATTAAACACTCGTTCGCAGTTTGTTTCCACTTTTAGAACATTATTTTCATTTTTATTGAAAATAAATTCGAGCTCGGCAAAAGGCGGATTTGAACCCGCGTCGATCGCGTTAGAAGCCAGGTCTGCGAGCCTTACTCGTTACTGCTGCACCTCTGAAGATGTTGAATCCTGTGCGTCTTTTTTAAAACTCGAGTGGCCCAACCAGACATTGGTGGGCGGAGCTAGTGTAAATAGCATTTGCCAACAAGGGACGCTATTTGCACTTAGTGTAAATAGACACCCAATTTTTTATGCTTTCTCCTGTAACAAATTAAGAAATTTCTTCACAAAACAGTTGCCAAATATGGAACCTTGAGTCTCAGACCTTTCCAACGATATGCGTTTTGTCAAGATTAGAAAATGTTTTAATTAAAAAATAGTCAAAATAAATTTTGTAATATGAAACAGTACACCGTCCACTAGGGGGAGGAGCTCGCTTAAAGGTTGCTTAAACCTCTGGTGCTGTTTGGCCATTTTTGACCGAATTTTTTTTACGTTATGGTCACACTAGTATTGTTCGTGGTCAAAAATGACCACTTTGGCAAAGAATGGGAAGCGAATTTCATCTAGTGGAAACGTTTGGTACTGCGCCCAAACAAAATCTTACTGAAAGCTCATTTTTTGAGAGATCAATCTCAAATTTGGAACACAATTGTTTAGATGTCTTTGAATATATATTTCATATAAAGTATTTTTAAATGCTAATTTAAAAATAGTATTTTTATGCATTTTTTTCATAATAATAAACTTAAACTTCTGTAACTGTCAGCGCATTTTTCACTTCAGCAATAATCCGCCAAATATCTTCTTTAAAAAGAGACCAAACTGAATTTACGACAGTTTAAGTTGGAAATTTAACTAACTAAATAACTATTCCATAAATATAATTTAGTACCATAAAATCCCCTAAAAATACAAAATATTAAATAAGAAACATTTTTGAACTAAAATATAGTACATTTATTTCATTGAAATAAATTTTTTTTGTTATTTTTGACCGCCACGTGAAGAGCATCAGAGGGTTAAAGTACCATTTCCATGTTGACGCAATGTCCGAAGTGTTTCACAGTATGAATTTTGAATTTTTAAGCTTTTAAATGATACCTAATTTATGATGATTACTAAAATATGTGATAGGAAAAAAGGCAATAAAAAAGAGCGTTAAGGGGTTAAAACTTGTAGTCTCTTCATCCCTTGTTTCGTTTCAGAGAGCTCAAATAAAGTCAACAGTTCTTCAAAGTTCACTCATCTATTCTTCAGATTCTCTGTCCAAACCGGACATTTTTGGCAGGTGTGCT
The DNA here is from genome assembly GCA_039654765.1 of Mylopharyngodon piceus. Lineage (NCBI taxonomy): Eukaryota > Metazoa > Chordata > Actinopteri > Cypriniformes > Xenocyprididae > Mylopharyngodon > Mylopharyngodon piceus. The sequence continues at coordinate 1,594,001 of CM077453.1, read as the reverse complement.
GTTGTCTTTGTGATCGGTCATCAGCATCGTCGCTGTGCAGATTGTTTTTATTATGAGTAATTTTGGTCTGAAGGGATTCGGTTGGTTTTTTGGTTTGTTCCTGTCTCCAAATAACAGCTTGATCTGATTCATTCAGACACATACACTCCCTTACTAATGATTACTGCCATATGTGTGTGTGTTTCAGCAGTAGACTTGATATATATAGCTGAGGAAAACAAATATGCAAAATATTTTCTAAAAGAAAAACAGCTCTCTGAACCCTTAAGCAGATTTATATCTGTGTTTGGGTGTGTATAGTGCTGGGTGACATTGCTAAACAATCATAGCTTAGTATTTTTCAGGATTTTTTCTTCACATTTGATAAATCTAAATATTTATTTGTTCAGAAATGGCTCATTTTAATTGGTGGTTAATTTATATCAATCAACCGCACAGCCATTGATGCCAAGATTATTCAAAATCTGTTATGTAAGAATTAAAACAGTTAAGTCTCATTAAAAATAATCAAGGAATGAACAAAAGGACCAATATAACAATGGGAACCAATATAACAATACATAGTAAAAAAAGAAGAAGCAATATTTACCTACGTATATTTTTACTAAAATATATTATGTTTAGTGATCGACCGATATTGATTTTTTAGAACCCATACCGATAATTTGTGTTTATGTGCCCGATAACCGATATGCAGAACCGATATTTATTTACTGTTATACATTTTGTTTTTGATATGATTACAACACCACTGAACTGAACAAACCATTTTATTTATAACAATCACTCGCATAGGAAACAAAACAAATCTTATTTAAAAAGCATCAGCAGCAACACTAATGTTAACAATAAGCAAAATAAATGTAGAATGTCTAATGTTTTCAGATGGAGAAAACAAATTAAAGACAGGAGTCATATCAACTTTACGGAAATGTAATACTTAATTTTAAACTACAGTTTTAGTAGATTTATAAGCTGTTTAATAGGCTAAAGAGTGAAGAATAATTCGCTGGATAATGTTAAATAACTGAATAATAATCTCTGGAATATTGGAATATAACAAACAAAACATCGTATTTTATTGCATTTCTCAACTGGTATGTTATATCAGAATTATTAATAATGTTTTTGTCGTTCTAGATTATGAAATATCTGCTGACAAAGCGCTGTTTATCTATGCATTTACACAGAACTACTCAAACTGCGATCGCTCGCGGAGATAATAAATAATTAATTTCCATAGAGTTGTGTTTACTTGGATGTTTATTAGCGAATTAATGGTTAAATAGTAAATGTTTATATAATTACGGTGTTTTAAACAAGTGAATCTTGTTGAATCTTCTTAGAGACAAGCTGCATAAACTAGCTACATATCAGGCATTTATGTAACACATCTAAATTGTGCATTAATGGCATTAAATGCATTAATTATGTTAAACAAAGTTTACTAATTACAGCAAAGCAGGTAAGTATACTTTACATGTGCATGCCGTTGTCTCGTCTCCCCTCAGATGCGCTGTAATGGCGATCCTGCGCGCAATTCTCAAAACACCCACAAGATGGCGGCATTTATCGGTAAATCCGATTTTACAAAACCGATATCCGATTATGGTAAAATGCTTAAATATCGGGGAAAATATCGGTAAATCGATATATCGGCCGATCTCTAATTATGTTATATTATAAACTATGTGTGTGTTTGAAAATACAGCAGTGTGTTTTTCATAAAGAAGGACGTCACATCAGCCACATGGAGCAAACAAACACAGTTTTGAAATGGCAAAAATATAGAGGAAAAACAGGAATAGAGGTAGAAAGAAACCCATTTCTGCCCCTTTCTCTCTCCTGTATCCTGGAGCAGGTTTTATTTAATTAGCTGCTCTTGATGTTTCCAGTAATTGTTCCCAGTCTTGGCTGTTATCTGACTTTAGATTATGTTGTTCAAGGCTGTGGGTCATTTATGGCTACACTCTGAACCACAAATGAACTATAATACTAAAGCACAATGACTGTGTTCTGGAGGGATTGGTTTTAGACAGGACTGGGTCACATTATATATTGTCTGACGGTAGAAATGTTTTAACTGCTAGAGAGCTGTGCCATTTATAATGTGAAGCATTGATGTCAGACTTATCATGCATTTGCTATGAATAATATAAACTGTTATTTGAGTCCATCAAAAGCAAGAAACTCAAGGAAACAATGAAATGAGGTGAAGTACCTGTGCCATTTTTAAGTATTTTATTGGATTATACAAAAATATATTAAACATATTTGGGTAAAATGTCTAAAATTACAATTTGTTCAACCTCCCTTTGCCAAGATAACAGCTCTGGATCTTCTCCTATAATGCATAAGGTTGATGAACACATAGCAAGAGATGTAAAACCATTCCTCCATACAGAATCTCTCCAGATCCTTCAGATTCAGAGACTCTTTTCTTCAGCTCATCCCACAGGTTTTTCCTGGGGTTTGTGTCGGGGTCAGCTTTGTCCATTGGTCTGTGAACTATTCTTTTGTTTATTTTGAGATGTGCTTTGGATCATTGCCATGCTGGAAGATCCAACCATGGCCCAGTTTAATCTTCCTGACAGGGTCAGTCAGGTTTTGATTTAATATCTGCTGGTACTTTATGGAGTTTATGTAACCGTGTCCGTGTATCCTAACAAGTTGTCCAGGGTCTTTAGAAGAAATTTATCCCCACAGCATTAAAAATCCACCACCATACTTCTCAGTGGGGATGAGGTACTTTTCTACATGTTTTTTTTTTTTTTACGGTCTACTACGCCAAACCTACCTCAGCAATGATAACCGTATTAGGAGAAGAAAATGATCCGACCTCATGATGGCGCCGGCGCGCCTGATTAACCGCTCTCATGTGACGCTCTATGAACGTAGAACACATCACTATTCTTAAGCGGCTGTTCTTTCAGAAATGCTTTATTGCGTTATAAAAATGAGACGCAGGCAGTGGAATGAGAAAAAAAAGTTTCATGGGTGAGACGCTGCAAAAGACGCGAGACACAAGTGCAACACCTAAACATGTCCACCAAACATAAAAACAATAGGACAAATAGCGCAATGGAATGCAAAAACCTGTAAACCTGTTTGATATTTCCTGTTTGCATGATGGTGACATGCTGAAAGCTGCTGTTGTTTTCTGTTTTTACAAAGCATTTGCTGTTAATAATAGCCTATTACTGGTGTTATTTATCGCTATTACTTTTTGGCTAAGAAATATTTAGCATTTTCTTATTTTATATTATTTCTGAGTATATAGGATGTGTTTAAGATAAGTTTGTACAACATTTGCCTTCATATTTCAGGCATATTTTCTGCAAAGATATTTAACAAATTGTTTTACATTTACACCATGTTGATCATGTGTGGTGCACTTGGAATGGAACTTTTTTTTAACCAGATTGTTAATAAAGAGAATGTTACTTAAATCATATTGTAGTTAAGTTTTTTAGTTGACTAGTTAAACAGTAAAAAAAAAAAAAATCGAAATCGTGAATCGGTCAATCGTTCTGAAAAAATCGAGATTTTATTTTTTTGCCATATCGCCCAGCCCTACGTCTGGCAAACTGTAGGTGCGCGAGATGCTGTTTGATGTCACCAAAGGCTTTTTTTATTGCAACCTTCCCAAACAGGTTGTGGTTATATAGGTGAGGTCTGATCATAGTTTTGGAGAATTTCTGACCCCAAGACCCAACTACCATCTGCAGTTCTCCAACTTTGATCCTTACAGTTTGTTTGGTGACTCAAACCATCCTCCTCAGTGTATGTGGGGCCAATATAGACACACGTCCTCTTCCAGGTAGATTGTCACCATCTCCAGTTGATTTAAACTTCCTAATTATTGCCCAAATAGTGGAAATGAGTATTCCAACAATTAAACTATTACCTTATAGTGCTTTTTTCACTGCATGCTACGACTTGGTACAGCTCACTTTTGGGGGTTTTTCCACTACAGTACCTAGTACCTGGTACTTTTTTTAGTATCCCCTCGGTTGAGGTACCAAGCGAGCCGTACCAATACTAAAATGTGATGTGTAAACACTGCAGATCACTGATTGGTCAGAGAGAATCATCACTACCAGCGTCATTGGATTTGCGACACAAGACACCAAACCCGCTAGATTTAAATAGTCATTAACAGCCACCACGGTATCATTTGTTTGCGCTACTTTTTTAAAGGACTTGCTTAAAATGACCGTCACACGTAACTTGAAACAATAAATGGCTGTATCATGGTCCGTACACAAGGTGGCGCTGCAACTATAACGATCAGTCTATAATCCCACCCACTTTGAAGCGGTACTAAACTGCAGTGGAAAAGCAAACCGATTAGTGCAGCTCAGCAACCTTCTGTCACACATCATTACTGTATTCTCAGGTCTTTCCCATAGAGATGGATGATTATAGGAATTTTGCCTTGTGTCACTTCAAATTTAAAGCTCAGTGAAACAGGAAGTCATGCCTTATCACTTGAAGGTGCAGTAAGCGATTTCAGAGAAACGCTGTTGATATTTGAAATCACCAAAACAAACACGCCCCTACCTAAAAGGATCACAACTATCTTAATAGCTCCGCCCCCAAATTCATGAACATGCTATGCACCACAGGCACCTCCCCCCTCATGAGTGTATACGCCCCTTACTGCTGATTGGCTACAAGTGTACATTGGTGCTCGGCCCGATCCACTTTTAACAGCGTTTCTCAGAAATCACTTACTGCACCTTTAAGTGTTCCTGATCACTAAAGTGAACTTAAAAACATAATATATCATGGGAATATACTTCAGTTAGATTTTTTTACTCATTAGAATTTGTAGGGGTGCAAATAATTGTGGAAAACATTTTTCTGAAATTTTTTTTTTTTTATAATTTTTTAATTAAAGGTTAGATTTATGTGAATATTTTGAATGAAAGATTAAGAGGAGAAATTGCAAATCATTGTGGATAAAACCATTATTTTAAAAGGTTCCTTTATATAAAATTTTGGCCATACTATATTCAAGCCTCGTCTTTACAATGCATTTGAGGATTTCTGCCACAACCTGTCGTCTATCAAAAAAAGAGGGTTGTAGATGTTAAACACGTGATTAATTAATTAATGCATGACATTAATTATTCCATTAATGCAGCTAATGGAGGTGAGCAGATATCCCTGAAGTACAACCGAATGTAAATTCTGCCTGAGGATATTCCATAACACAGAAGATTCGATCAAAGTCAAAACAAGTTACAAGTAACAAAACACTCAATTATGTCCCAATTAGACTCATTGGATGCACAGTTAAGCAGTAAGTTGCAAAAGGCTGTGGGAAGTTTGTTTACTAAACATTTTTTATCATAATTGTATCGTTCTTGTATTATTATAGCAATAGTCCATGGGAGGCTGTGAGTTACGGTTATTTTAACGTGTTTAAGAGGTTTTTAGGCAGTCTGCTTCACATCATACACCTTAAGGGACGTTTAGTCTGCAAGAAGTGTTATTAAGGTTTCACGGTCTGTTTTGAACACTGATTTTACTCTGATCGCTGGTGAAAGATGTCGTTTCTACAACTCTGTCTTTGCTGTGAGGTTAGTGTGTTGATGTGAGTCTGTTTGATGTGTCTCAGGACAGAGTTTTTTGTCTCTGTGACAGATTCCTGAAACTGGAGGAATGCTGAGGAATATCTACCGTGGGTTTGGTGACCCTCGTAAACACCCGAATAAGAGCGTGTGTGAACAGTAAACAGGAAAACGCTGGTGCACATGTTGTGTGTTACCTGACTGAGTCAGCTGTATGTCTGCTCCTTTTCAGTTTTTATTTCATGAGCATGTCATCTTGAGGAAAAACACATGCTCCTTCTCTGGCTCCTCTCTGCCCTCCCACATCATCTCCTGACGAGTCTGCCGTTAATTAAGACTCAGTAGAGCTGCTCCATCTGTGAATGAATGCAGGTGTGTTGCTTTGGCTCTTCACTGCCTGTATTCAATGAATCAAATTGTGCAATTGCAGACTTCTACTGTGCTGATTTTCACTGACAGATTTTTGTGTGGCAATCAAATATTCGAGAGATTTCAGTATTATTTTCCTCCACATTTTGGGCAGGAATGGGGATTCATTCATGATTCTTTTAGTTTATTAATGATTCTTTTAGTACTTGATTCTTTTAGACTGATTAAAAAGAACCACAGAATCATTTGTTCAGGAATCACTTTAGATCTAATTGATCTGTAACACTGACCCCAGAGAGTGTTAGCAAGATTAAAACGTGTCGGGCCCTTGGGACCACCAGTGACGGTCCGAGCGAGGGGAGGATTCTGGGAACAAGGCACGAGGCATATCTGCAGAACTAATGCAGGGGAATGTGGGGAATTTGACAGGGCCTTTGTATGGAGGTGTGTGTTTGTGTTCATTGTGTCACTCTGGTGCGGAAGAACAGAAGAATGAGAATGAACCATGAGGTCAGAACGACATGAATCAAATAAAGCAGTGATTCCCAACAAGAGATACGTGAATGTTCATGTATCAGCATGATTTTGGCAGGACTTTTGCTGTCAAACCTGTAACGCTTACAGGTAGATTTACTTTCCATTGTAAAGTAATCAAATTGTCAAGCGAATCATCACAATAATGGCCACTGTAATGACTATAAAACAGGTTGGGAGCACTAAAATAACACATCCATATAATCAACATAATTATACAGTGAAATGAACATTCTGTTATTTTCTTTCTTTTGCTGAACATAAAAAAAAGAAATTTGGAAGAATGTTAGTAACCAAACAGTTCGGTTTCATTGACAAAAAATAAAATGGTCAATAGGAACCAAACATTCTTCCAAATTTCTTGTTTTAAGAAAATTATGACAGAATGTTCATTTTTGGACTTCCCTTTTGAACTGCTAAACAGATTTTATGTGGTTTACATAAGTCTGTAGGGCTGGGAGAGTCGTACATCTTTAAGTGTGCTTTGGATTTCTTTAAATCCATTTATATACTTATAACAGTAGTGTAAAACCCAGAGTTTACTGCTCTGAGAGTCAAACAGGCCTGTAAACAGCAATAAAAAACAGATTTACAGGGTTTTAAAGTAGAGCACACATCAGTCCAGATCAAACAAATTCATTGGTTTATTATCATCGAGATTTTGAGTTGTTTTGAGTTTTTGATTTTATTTGCTCTTTGAGTGTGTACTGATGTGTATTTTAATATTTTAAAATGCAGTATTTTGTACGTCAGTACTTTCAATGTGGTTTACAGCTGCAGTCTGCATGTGAGAACGACGTGTGCTGTACATGCATGTGAGTGATGCTTGTACCTGATTGCATGTGTGCACGCCAGCTGTGTTCGTGTGGTTAGCATGTTCTGGTGGATAACGTGAACACGTTACATATACAGAGTTAATCCTAAAGACTTGCTCTAAACATAAAAGTGTTAAAGACTGAGTATTTTCTTGCAAAACATACTCCAATAATCTGTTTTATACACAATCATTTTTTTATTAGCTTTATTACGCAAAACACAATCTTTCTGAATAAACAAACAAAACCAACACACTTATTTTGTGATGTTTCCTTATGGAGAGAAAACCAAGACATTTAACTTCTCCTAGTTGGTGAAAATGTGCTTTAAGAGCTTTAGTTTGGTTGATATATAGTAGCAACAATTAGTAAACCTAAAACCCAAATGTTTATTCCTTCTCCTCAATACAGGACCACAAACACTGATGTACCACAGAAAACACTGTCTAAGTTTACTAACATTTTCAAACTTGTAACCATGTGAAACTGTCGGGGATCTTGTGTTCCTCTGAACCCCACATGAGAGAGCAGCTGTGTTTTTGAGATCTAGACTCAACGTCGCTTGCTTTCTTCTCGTTTGTGTGTAGTATGAGGTCGTGTATGATGTCACTGCGCACAGCTGCTCACTCATGTACGGTTACAAACTCTTAACATGAGCTTTTCACCTACACTTTAAAAAGTAATTCAGGGGAATTTTTTAAAATTAAGTTGCTGTAACTTAATTAAATTGCCTTTATCTTTGGAAATTGGGTAGTGGATTTCTAGTTCCCATCATGCTTTGCTTAGGACTGGATAAGGAGAATAGAGTGGTGCAGTGATGATGTATTTTTGTGGGCCAACCCGGAAGTTGTCGTCACACTAGTTTTGTTTATGCTGCAAATTAAGTTGTAGATTGTTGGTTAAGCAGTTGTCATAACAAAAAAAAATGCACTATTTTTTTGTTGATCCAAAACATTTGTTTTTATAGTGTACTTTAATATTAACCTAACTATCTTTAACATTATTCCCTTTTATGACTGATTGCATGTAAACGGTTTTTATGGTCGATTTAAAGAAAACATCTGCTCCTCTCTCTCCTTTTCGTCTCAGCAGCTATAGACTGTGAAGTCAGGCAGTGGGGTCCCTGGTCTCCCTGTTCGTCCGTCTGTGGGGCGGGGACTACAGAGCGAAGTCGACAGGTAGCCACGCCCCCACGCAACGGAGGTGCGCCGTGTCCCGATCTCAAACAGCGCAGAGGGTGTCTCGCACACACTGAGGCCTGCAGTGCAGCTAAAGGTAATATACAGACTAGCTCTGTTAAACTCTAGTCTTGCTGTCTACTGCCTACATAGGCAGCACTCTTCTAAGGCTGCACCCTAACTGCACTGGACCTTTTTAACATTTAAGGGGTTCTGAGAGGTGGATGTCTTCATAGTTGGGTAAACTTCTATAGTGGTAAACGGAAAATGCAACAAATATGTTTTTGAATATATTTAAATATAAAAAGCAGAAATATACCACCTAACTTTGCATTGGGAGTGTGTATATAATCCCTTAAAATGCTATGTAGACAGCACACTAGTGTGTCAATGTGTGTGTGATTCAGGGTGAGATAAAGAGGGAATGAAAAATGTGTGTTTGTTTATAGATTTGGAGTCAATGTCAGTGCATGAGAATTCCCACATCGGTATTGCATTATATCAGTACTAAATCATTCCACCTTCAGAGGCTTGAAGAGATGCATTTTACTACCTCCATGTCTTTGAGCGCAGATGTGTGCTGCATTATTATTTCAGCTGAGATCTCATAGTAAGATGTTTGACCACAGACAAAAGTTGGCAAATATATTTTTTTTCCCTCAACATCATTATTTTAGCTTTTCACCATTTTAATCACCTTTTTAGTGTCTTGACAAATGCATACAAATATCCCATAAATGTCTTTCAATCAATATACTGTAAGCTCATAAAAAAGGCATGTATAATACAAGAATGAGAAATATTGTTTTAGAAGTACACTGCTTAAACTGTCCGTGTGTCTCTGTGTGTGTTGTGCTCCGGTGCTGTGCTTCATCTCTGGAGGAGTTTAATTTGCTCTCTTTCATTATTTTGATCTCTTCCTCCTCTTCAGAGGTGGCCAAAATCCTGCCTGACTCATTCAAGCGGAACTTTAAGGACCCTTGGAGACGGCCGCACATGCTTATGAAGGAGGAGAAGAAGAGGTGAGAGCGATGGAACATTGTAGAAAGCAGAACAAATGCAACTGCAAACTGTTTTGAAAAAGAACAGAACATTAACAGATAATTCAAACACATTCCTATAACTGAAGGTTGCGCAGAGAGTTTAAGCATCAACAGTGTTGTCTAGACTTGCAATGACCCTCACATCTAGAACAAGACGAATGTGTAGCTGCTTGTTAGGATTATTGAAATGATCGTTAGTCATAGTTTCAGTCAAACAGACTTGATATGTGGTGGATATCTATGTTTTGACTGTCCAAGTATATGCTGGATATAATTGGATAACTAAAAATTTAAACTAATTACAGAAAGGTATCAAGATATTTGTGTTTGTATATATGGGTCGATGTGTAATCCTTAAAATCGCATGAAATTAAAATTCAACCTTTTAATCTTCTAAGTATATGTATACGTTTCATTTAAAAACAAATGACTTCGGAATTTCTTCCAATGAAAACCAGCAAGTGCCACGCCCATATCTCAACATCCAATCAAAACTGATGCATAAAACAAGATCCCGTCCAACATTTTTATTCAGTAATTCGATACACTGGGATGTACTTCACAATATGGAAGAAAAGATCTCTCACTACTTTGGTTTTATGGCGACTTCAAAAGGGTTAGTTCACCCCAAAATGAAAATCCTCATTTCGTTCCAAACCCATGTGATCTTAATTTTTCTGTTTAAGTTAATTAGCAGCTTATGGAGCAGAGTACTGTGCACAATGAAAATGAATGGACACTGGGTCTGTAAAGCTCCAAAAATGGCACAAAAAAAAGTACCTTAAAGGGGACCTATAAAGCCCCTTTTACGAGATATAATATAAGTCCCTGGTGTCCCCAGAATGTGTCTGTGAAGTTTCAGCTCAAAATACCCCACAGATCATTTATTAAAGCTTGTCAAATTTGCCTCTATTTGGGTGTGAGCAAAAACACACCGTTTTTGTGTGTGTCCCTTTAAATGCAAATGAGCTGCTGCTCCCGGCCCCCTTTCCAGAAGAGGGCGGAGCTTTAACAGCTCGCGCTTCGGTCGCTCAACAACAACAAAGCTGGAGAATCTCACGCAGCCAAAATGAGGATTGTGAGTAACGGTGTTCAGCCTTACATTGTTCAAACCGGAGTCGACACTGATGGAGAGACTCAGGAAGAAGTTACAACTTTTAGAATGAAACTGGACGTTTCTGAATGGTTAGTGGATAAATTTATTAAGTTGCTGTGGAGTTGATTCAACTGATCCACTAGCATGTGCCGTCATGTTAATCTTTTGTGCAAATCCAGCCCTCGTTTATGAAGCAATCCGGCATAAAATGACGGCATGTCAACAACACTCTACTACAACAACGCTTCCTCTTCTCTAAAGCAGCCCAACATGGCCTCACTTCCTTTGTTGCGTGTTCTCGGGGGCGGGGTCTATGTAAATTTTGGGGTTTGTGATGTCATCAACCCGGGAAGAAGCTCGTTGTAGTCCCTACCAGCCGTTTGTTGTAGTCCTTAAACAGCGATTTCTGTAAAAGAAAATATCTCCCTTTGCATTGAACTTTGAGCGTCGTAACTTTGCAGATGTTGTTTATGATCAAACAGCAACATTACACACTAACTAAAGTTAAAAAAGTGAAATCATAATCAACCACCCCTTTAAGTATAAAATATTCATACTAAAAGCCATAAAAACCTTTTTCACAGTTATTTTCTAAGTACATCATCCTAAATCCTCAACTTAATTTAAATGATTTTATGAGCCCATCCTTAAGTCACTTTATATCCTTTGTTACATCCTTAGTAACACCTGACCGAGGACAGGAAATCAGATTAGTGAGCGTGTGTGTGGGACATTAAGAGAATGAACGCGACATGTGATCAGTGTGCAGATAATGAGGAGTTAAATAGGATAGCAGGAATTAAATAGCAGGTGCAGGTTCAAATGAACTGAGATTAAACGACTATCTGAGGTTCCTTCTAAGCAGCACACACAGGAAATCCCAGAGTACACCCTTTAATTAATCACAGGTGTATAGTTTCAGCATGATGGATGTGTGTGTGCGTGAGAGAGAGAGAGCGCGAGAAAGAAGGCCAGGACGACATGCAGACCACGGAGGAGGAAAGAACGCCACAAAGGCAACACATCAAACTAAATAAATCCAGCGTGGGAAGGCTGAGCTTTAACCTTATACAGCCTGCGCTGACTGCAACACACATGCACACACAAAGGAATTATTATTGTGTATATAGACAATTCTAAAAAGTGTTTAAGAATCCTAGCAGAAATAAAAATACAATCTTTAATAATTTGTGGACATTGTATAGTACAGGATTCCCACATCTTCTGACCAGTGAATTTCCATGGCTTCTCCAGTTTAATGATTACTAGATAATGACGTTTATACATTGGAATTTTTTTATATTTTACAGCCAAGCATACCTAGAAATGTACACCGATCAGGCATAACATTATGACCACCTTCCTAATATTGTGTTGGTCTCCCTTTTGCTGCCAAAACAGCCCAGACCCGTCGAGGCATGGACTCCACTAGACCCCTGAAGGTGTGCTGTGGTATCAGATCCTTTAAGTCCTGTAAGTTGTGAGGTGGAGCCTCCATGGATCGGACTTGTTTGTTCAGCACATCCCACAGATGCTCGATTGGATTGAGATCGGGGGAATTTGGAGGCCAAGTCAACACCTCAAACTCGTTGTTGTGCTCCTCAAACCATTCCTGAACCATTTTTGCTTTGTGGCAGGGCGCATTATCCTGCTGAAAGAGGCCATAGCCACCAGGGAATACCGTTTCCATGAAAGGGTCTGCAACAATGCTTAGGTAGGTGGTACGTGTCAAAGTAACATCCACATGGATGGCAGGACCCAAGGTTTCCCAGCAGAACATTGCCCAAAGCATCACACTGCCTCCACCGGCTTGCCTTCTTCCCATTGTGCATCCTGGTGCCATGTGTTCCCCAGGTAAGTGACGCACACGCACCCGGCCATCCATGTGATGTAAAAGAAAACGTGATTCATCAGACCAGGCCACCTTCTTCCATTGCTCCGTGGTCCAGTTCTGATGCTCACGTGTCCACGCTTTCGGCGGTGGACAGGGGTCAGCATGGGCACCCTGACTGGTCTGCGGCTATGCAGCCCCATACGCAACAAACCGTGATGCACTGTGTATTCTGACACCTTTCTATCAGAACCAGCATTAACTTTTTGAGCAATTTGAGCTACAGTAGCTCGTCTGTTGGATCGGATCACATGGGCCAGCCATCAATGAGCCTTGGCCCCCCATGACCCTGTCGCCGGTTCACCACTGTTCCTTCCTTGGACCACTTTTGATAGATACTGACCACTGCAGACCGGGAACACCCCACAAGAGCTGCAGTTTTGGAGATGCTCTGACCCAGTCGTCTAGCCATCACAATTTGGTCCTTGTCAAACTCGCTCAAATCCTTACACTTGCCCATTTTTCCTGCTTCTAACACATCAACTTTGAGGACAAAATGTTCACTTGCTGCCTAATATATCCACCCACTAACAGGTATCGTGATGAAGAGATAATCAGTGTTATTCACTTCACCTGTCAGTGCTCATAATGTCATGCCTGATCAGTGTATATCCACTGTAGACATTTTATTAATGCCGCAATTTTGGATGTCCCTGTTTTTTCCAGGATTTCAATGACTGTATGAACCCTGATAGAAACGGGGGCTGTCAAGCTCCAAAAAGGACAAAAACATATATCAATAAAAGTAGTCCAATATAAAAGTTGGTCATTCATATGCAAAGTGCAAACACTGTCTTTGCTCACATCATGAGTGTGGCAGGTTTGCCAGATTTCCAGTGAATAATTTAGTTTGCAAATTGTGTTATTTTGTCTGAATTTCCCCCCTCTCTCTCTGCTGCAGTTATTGCGTGCAGATGCGTGTGAAGCAGGCGAGCGCTGCGTGTAAGGTGAAACCGTGGAGTGCTGGTTTGGTCCGCGAGCGCGCCGTATGTGTCGAGTGTCAGAGCGACGCCATGACGACCGATAACCGCTGCCGTGGAGACGGGTTGCAGAACATCAGGTACGCATTGCACACGCATGCATATGCAGACACGCTCACAAAAACTGAGGTATTTTAACGTTAATGTCTTTTCCACTAGAACCTACTGGACTGCTGCATCAGCACCAGGTTGCTCTGGGTCGTGGGTTCGAGAGTCATTCACTGAGGACTGTCGGTGTCCGTCTTACTCCATGATTTTTGTCTAAACCAACACACCCTTTAAAGCTCATTTTGAGGGACATGTTATTCCAGAGCCTCCTATTTTTGAAGCCAAATTCTCTCCATCAAAAGTTAAGCAATGACGCCACAACATATCTGTGTATCTGTGCCTCCACCAAAATAACACACAACCCTGTTTTTCTGAAGCTCTTCTATCTACCTCCAGAATTCACCTGCACCCGTTTCTGATGCCTTATATTATAGTTTTCTCTGTACTGTTTTTCTACTCTTGTCTGTCTTCTGATTCTGATGTACTGTATTTATATACGTTTGAATGTATCTTCCATTTGTCAGTTTGTGTGTGTGTGTGTGTAATTTTGCGTGTTTTTTGAACGCAAAACTTGTTTGTTAATGCACGTGTCGCTAAAAGACAAGCTAATGTATATGAATGTTTCTATTTGGTAGTATTTCAGTTTCTCAAGATCTCTTCTTTGCTCTTTTTTCATGAGTTCTGGAAAGTGTCCTGATTTATAGAATACTATGAAGGGCACTTTCACACTGTTAAACCAAAGTCGCTTTGACATCAGCGTTCAGGTTGTTTGCTGTATTTGAAACCGCACTTGATTCTTCTTGAAAATGTGTTTGCAATTGGTATAAAAGCCAAACCGGCCCAAATTGTGGTCGTGAACCACATCTGATGATGTACAATTTGCCCGTGACAGTATAAATCCATTTCTCTTTGCTGCTTGTCTCTGCAGAAATTGTCTTTTCATAAAATCCCATTTATTTTATTAAAATAAATTTCCAATTTATTTATTATTACAGCATTTCTGACTTTAATATATAGTGACTCTCGTGCACACATATAACATCAGGACTGCGCCAAATAAACGCTTTCTAGATTGCAGTTTCATTGTATTTTTCACCTTTAAGTAATATTTCAGCAGCTTGAGTTTTATTGATGCTCTTGTATGATTTTGTTATTTGCAATGTTACCCTTATTCCATCACACATTAAACAGTCATACGTCTCAGTTAATTTTCTTTCATTGCTTGCATTTTAGTTGTTGTTTTCCTGTGTCGTAATTGACATATCGGTGTGACTCTCAGTTCACTAACCCAGTCATTGGCGTCACCGAGCCGTACTAGGCATTTAGCATGCATGTGCTTATTACAGATCAAAGGGCTTGTCTTGTGTTTACATACACCCATCTGCACACATACTATGCTCACTACATATACTTTATGGCATTTTTTGCATGCTTGCTCAGCATACTTGAGATTCAGGTAATCATGTGTTTTCTCCCTAACACACTTGACGTTCAGTTTGTAGGATGGAAAGTACCTGAATGATACCCAACACAGTTACTCTAATCGGTACATTCTGCACTGCTTTGCATATTCAAGACGATTAAAGGCCAGATTTACTAAACAGGCAAATTAGCGTGCGAGCGCATTGACTTACTGACAACGCGCAAATTAAAGAACACAGACTCAGTTGGATTATTTCCATAATGACTAACACAATCTACCAAGAATCGTGCAAATTAGCGTCTGGTTTAAGACGTGCTTTTTTGGGCGGTAAATAATGGCGCAAATGCCAGTAAATTGACTAGCGCAAACCTTAGTAAATCACCTTGCGATTGTAACAGACGTAGGCTAGTAAGAGCTGTGTGTAAACCTCACTCCCCTGAACTCGAGGCGCTCTAGTGACTGATGCTAGAGACAGCAGTCTTTAGTCTCCTTGTTAGAGCGCCCGACTCCCATGCCGGCGGACCCGGGTTCGAGTCCCGCTTAGAGCGGGCAGTTCAAACAGGAGGGGTTACACGATATTCATTTAAATACTTTCCTCCCATAAATTTTGTGTCTGAAAGGGAAACTCCTACAAATGCATATGCAATAAGGTCAGCTGCAAAAATAACCCTGTCCATGCCTTTTCAGCGCTAATTTTTTCACTGCGTGTCTTTAGTAAATCCTGACAGTAGTTTTTTTTAATGCCAAAAGAGGGTTTACGTCGGCGCAAGCTGTTAGTAAATCTGGCCCTAAATTTGTTATACTTATTAAAACCCTGTAAAGCTTCTGCTTAAATGCTTTCAATTCATTTTGCATAAACAACATGATACAAACATTAGTTTTCTTACAAAATGAATGTATGAATGTCTTTACAAAAATTGTGTATACACTATATATACATTATATTAAAAATAATGCAATTACTATGTATAAATAACCACATACTACTTTGTTTTGATTTTACCAAAAATATGCCCATTTAATACACTACCGGTCAAAAATTTTTGAACGGTAAGATGATTAAATGTTTCTTCTGCTCATCAAGGCTTCATTTATTTGATCCAAAACACATTAAAAACAGTAATATAGTGAAATATTTTAACAATTTAAAGTAACTGTATTCTATTTGAATATATTTTAAAATGCAATTTATTTCTGTGTTGGCAAAGCTGAATTTTCAGCAACATTATTCCAGTCTTCAGTGTCACATGATCCTTCAGAAATCATTCTAATATGATGATTTGCTGCTAAAGAAACTTTATTATTATTTGATGAATAGAAAGTTCAAAAGAACATCATTTATCTGAAATATAAAGCTTTTGTAACATTATCACTACTGTCCAAAAATGTGGGGTCAGTAAGAGTTTTTTTTTTTGGAAAGAAATTAAAGAAATTAATACTTTTATTCAGAAAGGATGCATTAAATTGATCAAAAGTGACAGTAAAGACATTTATAATGTTGCAAAAGCTTTCTATTTCAGATAAATGCTGTTCTTTTGAACTTTTTATTCATCAAATGATCCTGAAAAAAATGGTATGTTTTCAACATTGATAATAAATGTTTCTTAAGCAGCAAATCGGCATATTAGATGCACAGGGATGCAGGTTCAAATCTGGTCTATGTCATGAAAAGATCCCTCTCCCCCAACTTCCTGTCTGTTCTCTACTGTCAATATACAAGAAAAATGGCAAAAGCCCATTAATAATAAAAAAGTGACATCACTAAAAAGACAACAGATGAGCTCAGTGATTATCTCACCAGTGAGGTCATCGTTAATTTTACCAGTGAGCTCACTGGAGAACTTTCTAAAGGGGTCCGTGAAGTTTAATAGCAGATGAGGTGTTTTCTTTCGTGTACTTGGAATGGGAAACAAGTTACATTAAATAAATCCTAGAAGGTTTTTTAATAACTTCAAATGTATGATCAAGTTGTTTTACTAGGTGCCCTTTAGGTCATTCAAGATTCACACATGGTTATTTATTGATTAGTGAACCCCCATCATGCCTTCCTTGTCAAACTCCAGTGACTGTTAAAAATAATTTACTATACTGCACTGTTTTTAATGTAAATAAACAACGTTTTTATTCAGAGAAAATGAAAAATACCTGGATATCTGAATGAATCTTAAATGTCTTATAGCTAAATTTATTAATTGTATGATTTTTGTTATTTCACTTTTGTCTCACTATGAAGATAACTCGGTGCTGACAAAAAATAAATAAATTAGTGTGTACTTGAGAATCAAGGCGTATTGGTGGGATTTTGTTATATAACTATAAAGGGATTAATATAGGAAGTTCTATGGGTTTTGATCGGTTTTTATTCTTTAAGTGAAATGAGTTTGGTACTACAGGCTGGGTAACCGAGGGGGAAAACTTTGTCATCTTTGGACCACTTTATGGCTGCTGACAGCAGTGAATTCTGGGATTAGGTGTTGAAAAGAAAGGCATTCCGGCCCGGTTGTCAACTAAACGAGAGGAAACTAATTCGAAAGTAAATATATGACCAATGAAAATCTGATTAAACTGAGCAGAATTGTGTTTTATCCGCAGTGGTATTTTAACATTTGTTAAGTAGGCAAGCCAAGAACACTGGGCGTAACCGCTGCGGTGCCAGTGACAGATAAACTTTTCCCTCGTGTGTGTATTTTTCCTTTCAGGAACAGACTGCAAACATTCTTCCCACAGCCCCAAACCCTACGTTTACAAGCACTATTGTGACTTAATGAGTAAACCGATTACATAATAAACCACAGAATGTCACAGCGCAAAACTTACCTCAGCGAAAACAGCCGCCAGTCAGTCTCCCGCGCAAAACAGATGCTCACGCGGACCGTTAATGATGGCTTTGAGACGCGCGCGCAGATGTGCACGCGAGAAAGAATGATAATGAATGTGTGCGGCTCTGGAGAATCTTCACTCTTTAATCTGTGAACTAAACGTTTTTCGAGCTCGTTTACCAGATATTTTCGTTTGAGCTATTACATTTTTTTCTGGTTATAAAATAAATACAGAACTTAAGTAGTTCATGGTCTCTCAATAATAAAACTTTAACGGCTTATTAAGATGTGATATATCGCCATCTAGCGGACGGATCTTGCAAGTACCACTTAAACTAGCTTACAATAGCAGTATCAGAGATAGTACTTTGATATATAGGGTGAATTCAGGTTGATTTGGGACACATTTTGCCATTGAGATGACTTGGTAAAAGTGTCCCAATCTACCTGAATTCACCTCTACCATAGAACTAAAATTAATGTACCACGATATTTACATAATCACAGGGCACATGTACAAAATTGTACTTTTTGCAGCACTGTATGCTCTTTGCTGCCCATAGACAATGTTTTCTATCCATTATTTTGAATCTACTGAAGTGACAAATTAAGTGACTAACACAAATTACAGCATTATATTTTATTTATGTTCACATATTCCATGTCACATTCATCAAACAGAAATTGTTTGCTTTATTATGAGTACAACATTTGAACAATGAATTCCAGTCGATGCAGAAACAATAGTGAAACCTCAGCAGATTCTGTCTGGTAATATCATACAAAGCTACTCTAATATAGACCTGAAAAAGAAAAGAACACGATTTTGTGGGTTGCATTCACAATAGTGATTAACATAAAGACTGAGTACTAATCTATATAGACTGTGGTGAAATGAGAGTCACTCACTTTCTGAGATCAGTCAAGTGTGAACATTAAGGCAGATCAATATCTTTCTCACTATTTAATCACCTTTATACACAGTACTGCATTAGTGTGCTTACATGGGCTGTACTAGCAGGATACATCATTATAAAAGTGTCTGACGAAAGCAGATTTCTCATTAGGGCGCAAAACAAAGTAATTTATAAGCATAGGCCATATTACAATTGTGTTCAGTTAAGGAGTGCAAGGTATGTGGTTAAAATGATTGAAATGGTTGAAGTCTGGTGTGCGAATCTCTGACATACTTTTCTTACAGGTAACATTTTCAACTCAAAGATTATCAGCCGTTTATTCACATCAATCTTTAAACCACACATAGATGCATAGTACAATCGGACATGTGTTAGTGACGACTAAATGAAGGCAGCACTGAAATGATGTGTTGGACTTCTCCTTTTCTCTGTCCAACACACATATGCATACACACAAACAAACACTTCCCTTGGAGAGAAGATGAAAAATGTTTTTCGATTTGGATCACTGCCGACAGCACCTTGGCCACACCTACAGGAAGTGACATCACACTCAGGGTCTATTTGAGGTTTTTGAGTTGCCGGTTGGTGGAGCTGATCTTGCCGTCCATCGTGTCGACCTTATTGAGCAAAGAGTCCAGAGAAACGTCCTGGTCGTCGATCTCCGCCTGCAGTCCCAGACCCAGATTCTTCAGACGTCCCAGACCCAACGACATTTCATCTGGAGACAGAAGGCACACATCAGATCCTGGCTGTGAGCGACCTGAACAAGGTACAAGAAAAACTCTTGTATTTCTCACCAAGGTTGTTGTCCAGCTGTTGATGTGCGGCCCGCAGTTGTTTGTTCTTAGGATATCCGTTCTGATCGTGCGGCCCGTTATCCAGGGAAGCAGAAGCTCCGAATCCTGTTCAAGCAAACATGTGATTTTCATGAACTGGTAATTTTGCGTTGGAAAACAAGACAGAAATACTGAGGAAGAACATTTTTTTGCAGTGCGTGAAGCTTTGAAACCTTTGCGAATCATTGATGATTTCAGTAAACGAGGCTTTGTTGTTAACATTCAAAACATTTCGAAATTGCAATGGTTCGCCACTAGGGTGTGATGATCTCTGAATCCATGAACCAGTGTCTATATGGTTTTTAACTGATCTTGGATCAGGTTTTAATAACATTAGTATAATAAATACAGTGCCCCGCACATGACATGAAGGGGGAAAAAAAGTCAGTCGTGAGCACGACTTACTATTTCGTTCCCTCGATTTGTTAAATTGTGTGCAAGACTTACTATTTCGTTCTCTTGATATGCTAAATCGTGCGCACAATTTACTATTTCGTTTCCTCAATTTGCTAAATTGTGTGCAAGACTTACTATTTCGTTCCCTCGATTTGCTAAATTGTACGCACGACTTACTATTTCGTTCCCTCAATATGCTAAATCGTGCACACAATCTACCATTTCGTTCCCTCCATATGCTAAATCGTGCACACAATTTACTATTTCGTTCCCTCGATTTGCTAAATTGTGTGCAAGACTTACTATTTCATTCTCTCGATATGCTAAATCGTGCGCACAATTTACTATTTCGTTCCCTCGATTTGCTAAATTGTACGCACGACTTACTATTTCGTTCCCTCCATATGCTAAATCGTGCGCACGACTTACTATTTCGTTCCCTCGATTTGCTAAATCGTGCGCACGACATACTATTTCGTTCCCTCCATATGCTAAATCGTGCGCACGACTTACTATTTCGTTCCCTCGATTTGCTAAATCGTGCGCACGACATACTATTTCGTTCCCTCGATTTGCTAAATCGTGCGCACGACTTACTATTTCGTTCCCTCGATATGCTAAATCGTGCGCACGACTTACTATTTCGTTCCCTCGATATGCTAAATCGTGCGCACGACATACTATTTCGTTCCCTCGATTTGCTAAATCGTGCGCACGACTTACTATTTCGTTCCCTCGATTTGCTAAATCGTGCGCACGACTTACTATTTCGTTCCCTCGATTTGCTAAATCGTGCGCACGACATACTATTTCGTTCCCTCGATTTGCTAAATCGTGCGCACGACTTACTATTTCGTTCCCTCGATATGCTAAATCGTGCGCACGACTTACCATTTCGTTCCCTCGATATGCTAAATCGTGCGCACGACTTACCATTTCGTTCCCTCGATATGCTAAATCGTGCGCACGACTTACTATTTCGTTCCCTCGATTTGAGGGAATAAAATAACGCATATTATACAGACACTTCATATTTAATGGTATTGGATGATTTGTTAATTGCATTTCATAGATTACACTTTCAATAAAACATCTGTAATTGGTTTGTAAAAGGTGTTTTCGTTGCATTTACACCGTTTTGACCAGCAGGCGTCACCAGTGTGAGGCGATTCGAGCGCTTTGAAACAGTGAATCTCTTTGTTAAGCCACTGGTTCTATTGATTCAAAGTTTTGAAAAGCTTCCTTTCTCCCATCACTAGGTAATACTGGCAATACTTTGTAAGCGCACAATCATGTGTTTGTGTTTACCAGATGTGTCCAGTTTCCTGAGGTTCGGATGGCTGGCTTGATATTTGTCTTCCTGCTGTTTGCTCTCCACAAGTGCATTCTGTAATCTAATATCATCAGACATTCACAAAATTACAAAACCGTTTTGTTATTAAATAATATTCAGCATATCCAGATACGGCATCTTTCCTGACTAAGACCTTTATTTAAGTTGATGTGAATCAAAGCTTTCCAGCGTTTAGTCAGCTTAGCGAACTGTACGTCTATTCATCACGGCCTTGTTTTCATTTCATGTTAAATATGGCGTCTATTGAAAGGCTTTTGCTTTAATGTGTCGAAATTGGTTTTGTAGGCAAATTGTCTACAAAATTTGTTTTTGAATAAATGCACGAGTTGAAACGGGAAAACAATGCACATTTTGTATCTTTTTGAAAAAAATGCATTGAGCTACAGGGACAATTATAGCACTTTTCAGTGCAGGTAAACTTCTAAAAGCTACTAATTTTGGGTCAGTATTTAACTGTACCTGCTGTTGGCCTCGTAGGACACCGGCTGGTCCTTCTGTGCAGGTTTGGGAGGTTCAGGTTTGCCTTTGAAATAGTTGACCATGCCTCCCCACACACTCTTAATGGTGTTTATGTGCCTCTGGCTCGTCCTCATGTCCTGCTCCATGTTGTCAATCATTCTCTCAGTCCTTTTCAAAGCTTCACCCTGACGAATCAGTTCCTGTGAAGAACAATAAAGTGATTTAAATTAAATGAAACTTAGTTTGTGCCGTGTATAAGAGACAAAATACACTGAAATATCAGCCTCTGAGATGTTCTTCTCACCTCTGCTGTCTCGGCTCCAACCTTCTCCGATTCGTAGAGGAGTCCGAGCGAGCGGTGGCTGCTGTCCACGGCCGACTGCGCTGTACGCATCACTTCCTGCTGCAGCTGTCTCTGTCGTCTCTCTGCCGGACTCAGCGAACTCTCCTCCGGATCATCGTCGAAGTTAAAGCCTCGTCTTGGTGCTGCGCGCCCTGAGTCCTCTTCATCATCATCATCAGCGAAAGGATTGTGGGATTTGGGATAGGCAGACATCCTGTGCTTGAGTGAGAAGAGATAACTGAGCTGGTGAACCAGTACAAACAGCATAGCACTTATATATAATATAATAATATATATACTGATATTTATTTTTATAAGATGAAATAATAAATAAGACAGTTAAAGGACAGTTAAACTTCTTCAAGTGGCTGTATTGTGTTGTTATCAGATGCCATTCACACTACTGTATACTACCATGGTAAATCTCCAAAAAACATGGTACTTTCTGTTAGTATATAGATATGGATCGGTCCTGAACAAACTACTATAACTGACAAAACATATATAGATATAGACTAAGCGTATTAAAATGTGCAAACGTGCTAATATTTCATAAATATATGTATTATTTAACTACATTTAAACTGAAAATGCTGTAGAAACTCGTCTGTTTGTAATCTATCGAAGCTACTGTATGTTGCCTAAAATAACCTTTAAATAAACCCTACATCGTCTTCAATAACACTTCTTCTCTGTCTATTTGATTAAATTACTTTGTATTGAACATTGTATCGATAAATTTGTACCTTTGATCGCTGGAGGGAGATTTGTTCTCCTGCTATCAGCTGAGCTGACGCTTATGGCGAAACAACTTCCGGTGGTGTCATCGTGACGTCAGATAGGCTCCTCCTCTGATCCTTTTTGTTTCCCCTCATTTTCACTTTTCGTTATTATTTATGACAGCGTCGTTTAGGATTCGAAACCAATAGCTGGGATTTGAAAACAGAGATAGCTAGAGCCACAAAATACACTTTTAAATGTAATTATAATAAATGGCACAGCAAGTTATTCCAAGTCCAAAATTATTTATTATTATTATTATTATTATTATAAATGATAATTAAAATAAATAGTTATATATATGTATATATATATATATATATATATATATATATATGTATGTGTGTGTGTGTATATATATATATATATATACACTACTGCTACTAATATTAATTATAAATATTGTTAATGAATAATATAATAATTACATCAATAATCATAAATTATTATTATTATTATTAATTATTAACATGGTCAATTAATAATAACAGTAATAACAACAAATGTATTATTGTTATTATAAATAATAAAATAAAATAAATAATATATTTTACTACTACTACAAAAATTGTTATTGCAAATTATAAATATTATTAGTGAATAACAACAACAACAACAATAATAAATTAAAATTATTATAAAATTAATTGTTAATATAAATAATAATATATTAATTCTACTACTACTACAAATATTATTATTAATTATTAATATTGGCAATTAATAAAAATAGTAATAACATCAGTATCAATAAATGGTTATATTATAAATATGAGTGATTAATATACAAAATAATTTATTAATTCTACTACTAATAATAATAATTATTCATAATTATTAATATAGTCGATTAATAGTAATATAATAATAATAATAATAACAAATGTATTATTATAATTTAAAATAATAATAATAAAAATAAATAACAATATATTCTACTACTAGGCTACTAATTATTATTATCAATTATAAATATTGTTAGTGAATAATAACAAAAACAAAAACAACAATAATAATAAGTTATTTTTATATTATTTAATATTAATAATATATTCATTCTACTACTAATTATTATTATTATTAATTATTAATATAGTCGATTAATAATAACATCAACAAATGTCTTATTATTATTTTTTATTATTATGCTGTTGTTATTATTATTACTCATTATTTCATACATTAACATTATTTATTTGTAAAAAAATTATACATAAACATTACAAAAATGCTACTACAAAAATCGCAAGAAACATAAAAATATATATTTTAGCCAATGCTCTGTTAAAGTGTTTAAAGTTTCTCTTTCTTGTTCTCAGTATTCAGTAGAAACTATTTCTTCATTGCTTTTTCTATTTAATTGAAGAGAAAACACGTTTATATATATATATATATATATATATATATATATATATATATAAACCCTCCATTAGTAGTGTGTAAATATTCATCAGTTGTGTGAGCCAATAAAATAAACTACACACTGATGATGCTTTAATGCAGACACGCCTCGCGCGCGCGCTCGCTCTCCGTCTCTCTTCATTGGCTGTTATTTGTGCCTTCACACTTTCCGTATTGCGGTCGGGTTTTCTTCACCGCGGGCAGCAGCAGAAATCATCGTCCGTGTGTTTCGAACAACTTTCCCGTGGCGTCTCGTGAATCATGGCCACGCGCGGCGGCACGCGCGAGTTCTATTTCAACACAGTGCTGTCGCTCGCGCGCTCACTGGCAGCCCACCGACCAGCGCCCGTCGAGAAGGTACAAGAAAACACACTGTACACTGACTGCACTGATATCATGCTGCGCTGCATTGTTATTATATCATTGTGCTGCGTTATCGTGATGCACGCGACAGGTGTCACAGGCAAGTTTGCAAGCCTCGCACTTTCATTATATGCAGCAAACAATGTGTTTTAATGAGTTTATAATCTGAAATATAATAAGGTATTGCATGAGTACAACATTCATATGAGACTTCCTGTACTTATAAAATAATTGCATATGCCCCAAAACATCTTGAAACATGTCAAATAAAAGCCTTTGCATGGTATTTTAGCTGAATAAATGTCCTAAAACTAGTGATGATTGTGCACATAAATCAAACAAGAACATCTGTAAATGCTTGTTTACATTTTATAAGATATATTTGATATGTGAAACTAAAAAACAAAACATGTCTAGTCACATGTCTAGAGGCTTTCAAGCCGCTGCCAGGCACTAAGTGGTGCCATCTCGTGCCAGCAGCGCCGATGCTGGTGTTTTCTGGTGCTATCATAGTATTTAATGCAGCAGCAGCAGCAGGTGTTGACTTCCTTTTAAGCTCTTGTGAAAAGCATTGCCACACTGCAGACAACTGCGTGACAGATTCATCTTTCATACATAATCATGCATTTGCGCGCTGGTTAAACACTGCGGCAGTCAATTACCCCACACATGCATGCTCTCAAACCATGCGTAGGTCTCTTAACAGGTTGTTCTTGTTCTGCAGATGGGTCTCTCATATGGGTTTTCCATGTCTTTCTTAGAGGGAAGTTGTTTAGTTGTTTATTGTGACAGTTCAACATCAACAGCAGATTGTGTGTGTTTCTCCATCAGGTGCAGAAGTTATTATGCATGTGTCCGTGCGACAGCCGCGGCGTCTTCAGTCTCGATGTCCGGCGCAGGGATGCTGTCATCGCTCTGGCTGTGTTCCTGGTTGAGTCAGATTTACAGGTGACTGAGGTTGATTATCGGCTTGTTTTTCACATGTGAAACTGTGTGTGTTCATTATATTTTGGGGACAAAATTGTTGCTAAATATAACCTCCCTCTGGGAACGTCCTTGAATGGAAAGTTGAAGCTGCTTTATGAGAGAAACTGTATGCAAACTTTGTATGTTTCTCTGCATAAACATACTGTATGTGTGTGATTTGGTTTCTTTTTTGAAGCATATAAATAGATTTTGGTTTGATTTATATTCAGATCAAGTCATTATTTAGATCATTATTTATTGAAATATGCACAAAAAATAAAATTAAATAAATGTTAAAAATTAATGCAAAAATAATAATTGTAGATTTTTTTTAAGTAAATAATAATACATTATTACTGAAAAAAATATGCAAACAATTTTAGAAAAGAAATTTTAGTAAATAAAAATGATTAATTGAAAAATATGCAAAAATAATTTTAGAAAATAAGTTTTAGTAAATAAAAATGATTGATAAATATGTAAAAATAATTTTAGAAAATATATTTTAGTAAATAAAAATAATTGAAAAATATGCAAAAATAATTGTAGATTTTTAAAGTAAATAATACATTATTATTGAAAAAAATATGCAAACAATTTTAGAAAAGAAATTTTAGTAAATAACTGCAAAAATAATTGTAGACAAAATTATTTTTATTATTATTTAGAAAAGAAATTTTAGTAAATAAAAATGATTAATTGAAAAAATGCAAAAATAATTAGATTTTTTTTAAGTAACAAAAAAATAGAAAAAAATATGCAAAAATAATTTTAGAAAATAAGTTTTAGTAAAAAATTGAGTGAAAAATATGCAAAAATAATTTAAGAAAAGTTTTAGTAAATAAAAACTGCAAAAATAATTTTAGATTTATTCAAGTAAATAAAATTTTATTAAAAAATGCAAAAATAATTTTAGAAAATACATTTGAGTAAATAAAAATAATTAATTGAAAAATATGCAAAAATAATCTTAGATGTTTTAAAGTAAATAAAAAATTGTTGAAAAAAATGCAAAAATAATTTTAGAGAGAAAATTTTAGTAAATAAAAATAATTAATTGAAAAATATTTTTTAAGTAAATAATACATTGTTATTGAAAAAATATGCTAAAATTAATTATTATTACAAATAATATGATTATCAGCACAGCATAGCTTGTTTTTCACATGTGAAACTGTGTGTGTTCATCATATTTTGGGGACAAAATTATTGAACGTCCTTGAATGGAAAGTTGAAGCTGCTTTATGAGAGAAACTGCATGCAAACTGTATGTTTCTCTGCATAAACATACTGTATGTGTGTGATTTGGTTTCTTTTTTGAAGCATATAAATAGATTTTGGTTTGATTTATATTCAGATTAAGTCTGCATCTTTCCAACACATGGTTTGTGTGATATTTGTCTTTCTCAGCACAAAGACACGGTGGTAAGTTACCTGCTGAGTTTGCTCAAGGGCTTACCCAGAGTGCAGTGGGTGGAGGAGAATGCTGGGAGGAAGTGTAAAGGTACCAGTTGCTTATTCATCTCTCATGCATCTTCATCAAGTACATTAGTGTATATGTAAGCATGCACACTAATGTTTAAAAGTTTGATATCTTGATGTGTAAACAGAGACTCTCCCCATGGCGGAGAACTTCAGCTTCTGTCTGGTGACGCTCCTGTCTGACGTGGCTCAGAGAGACCCAGAGTCTCGCTCACAGGTCTGACCTTCAGCGCTTCTTTACATTTCCATGTTATTTTCCTCTTGTACTCATTTAACGTCCTTCTGTCCAGATTCTGGAAGCGGTCATGGAAGTAATGCAGTCTCTGCTGGAGATCTGCCAGACGCCGGAGAACCAGGATAAAGGTGATTTCCCTTTTTCACTTCACAAACATACGTTTGTATTCGCACCCGTCTGACTCTCGTCCTGTTTCTGCAGTGTACCTGTGCAGGTATGCTGTCCCGTGTCTTCTGGGCGTGACTCGAGCTTTCGGTCGCTACGGTAATGGCGACGAGTCCCTCCTCTCGCAGCTCTTCCCACGAGGAATGCCGCAGCCGGCTCACCGCGTGTCTGTGGAAAGCGAGGGCGTTCGGAGGAGATCCTTCAATGACTTCCGCTCTATTCTGCCCAGCTCTCTGCTCACGGCCTGCCAGGGAGACACGCTGAGACGCAAGAGTGGCATCGCCAACCCTGACGCTCAGGTCACCGCCTTCTCTCTGTCTCTGCATGTGTGCCGAATGAATACTTGTGTACTGTTTAGTGCAGCGCATTGACTATTACTTGAGAAAAAATAGTATGTGTAAAAGTATGCATTATGCAGTGATAAACGTTTCAAACAAAATGTATGTGACAGTCACATGACCGTATTATGTTGTGTTTAATTCAGCAGGTGGTGTCTGTTTACCATTTAAAAAAATGAAGAAGTGATTTATTGAAATATGCAAAAAAATTAAAGAAATGTTTTTTTTAAAAGTAAATAATACATTATTATTTAAAAAATGTGGAAAAATAATTTCAGAAAATATATTTTTAGGAAATAAAATTTTTTAATTGACAAATATGGAAAAATTTAGAAAATAAATTTTAGTAAATAAAAATTATGAATGTAAAAATATGCAAAAATAATTTTAGAAAATAAATTTTAGTACATAAAAAAAGTGCAAAAATAATTGTAGATAAATAATAGTAAATAATAATCCATTATTATTGAAAAAATATGTGAAAATTATTTTAGAAAATACGTTTTAGTAAATAAAAAAATGTTAATTGACGTAAAAAATTTAGAAAATAAATTTTAGTAAATAAAAATGATTAATTGACAAATATGCAAAAATAATTTTTGATTTTTTAAAGTAAATAATAAATTATTGAAAAAATATGCAAAAATAATTTTAGAAAATACATTTTAGTAAAAAAAATGAATTGACAAATATATAAAAAAACAGAAAATACATTTTAGTAAATAAAAATTATTAATTGAAAAATATGCAAAAATAATTTAGATTTTTTTAAAAATAAATAATTATTATTGAAAAAATATGCAAACATAATTTTGAAAATAAATTTTAGTAAATAAAAATGATTCATTGAAAAATATGCAAAAATAATTTCGATTTTTTTTAAAAAATAAATAATAAATTATTATTGAAAAAATATGCAAACAATTTTAGAAAATAAATTTTAGTAAATAAAAATTATGAATTGAAAAATATGCAAAAATTTTAGAAAATAATTTCTAGTAAATAAAAATGTTCAAAAATAATTGGAATTTTTTAAAAAGTAAATAATAATACATTATTATTGAAAAAATGTAAACAATTTTAGAAAAAATAACTAAAATTATTATTAAAAATAAAATGCAAAAATATTGTTTGGAAAAATGTAAGTAAATAAAATTAAAGAAATATTTATTATTGGAAAAATATGCAAAAAAAAATGAAATGTCTTATCCCTTGGCAGTCTGATCTAAAACTAATAAAAATCACGGTGGAAAGTACTTATGTTTATTTATCAAACTGGAAAAGGTCAAGTTGAGCACATTGCATTGTGGGATACGGTATCCCATGCACTGTTCTGGTTGTATGCTGCACATTTTGGAAAAAAAAAAAGTAGTTGGTCATCCATGTACTCTTTTCATTCAGAAGATTCACAATCTGTGTGCAGTCCAGAGTGTGTGTTGCTGTAGTATGTAGTATGAGTGGTGTAGTATTGTAGTATGAATTGGTAGTTGACATCAGAGGTGCTGTTATGTGCACAGGTGAGTCCGGACAGAGGTGGACCGTCGCCCTGCTCTCCTACAGCTCCAGGGCCGCAGTATTTTGAAGGTAATGTCAGGTTTGCTGTGTCACATGTCTAATCTCTGAACTAACGGTTTAACGTCTGAACATTCTTCAGCAGATTCTGAGTTCAGAGTTCATGTGCTTGTTTCTGAATAAGCACCTTTAGTTCTCAGCGTGTTTAAGCTGTTTGTTGGTTTAATTCCATTTGATTAAAGTTTAGCAGACATGTAAATCTGGTTGTTTGATGCGGTTGATTGTTTCTTCAGGTTCTTATCTGGCTGATGGCAGTGCTGTGAATCCAGATTATTACTTTACGACCGTCAGTTCCAGCTTCTCCATCTCTCCTCTCTTCATTGGTGCCAGCGGACTAGAAATAAACGTCCCATTAGAGCTGCTGAGACGCCTCTTACAGATGGTACACACACACACACACACTTAATGTGATTTTCACATTGTTTGGCAGATAATGAACTCCTTATGTGAATCTTTTCCTCATGACATCACTAGTGATAACCCAATATGGATGTTATCTGATAGAACGCCCATACAGTATGTACTGTACGTAATGGAATATAATAATGGCAAATGAAATTGCTAAAAGGAACACTTCCTTAACATGATATTTACTCAGAAATACAGCAGAACAGAAATGTGTTGACTGAGCTGTGGATTTTGTACCTTACACAAGGGGGAGTTAAGCCTTCTGTTAATCATCCCTTGTTATTGGCTGATGGTGATAATGACACTATTCATAGTTTTCAGTCACATGACTGGTGCGGAGAGGGCAAAACATCCATAGATCTGCTGCACAGGCCTGTCAATTTTCAATGTTTCAAACCACGAATATTTAGATGACCTCTCAAAAGAAGAAAATAGGCGCTGCGCAGACAGATCGGCGTATGACATCAAGAGCGATTCAAAAGCATAAGGAGTCGTTTGCTCTCCGATCTCTCTCACGGTACTTTGATGTCATACGCTGATCAGTATGCGCAGCGCCGATGTGTCTTGAACAAGCCTTTCACTTTTCTCATTACTGGATGAATCAGCATTTTTAAATGAATATCTTGAATGAATGATTCAATGACTCACTCATAAAGACTTCACTTGTTTCATTTCTGGATGAATCAGTGTTTTTAAATGAATATCTTGAATGAATGATTCAATGACTCACTCATAAAGACTTCATTTGTGTCATTACTGGATGAATCAGCGTTTTTTAACTGAATCTCTTGAATGAATGATTCAATAACTCATAAAGACTTCACTTGTTTCATTACTAGATGAATCAGCATTTTTAAATGAATATCTTGAATGAATGATTCAATGACTCACTCATAAAGACTTCACTTGTTTCATTACTGGATGAATCAACGTTTTTGAACAAATCACTTGAATGAATGATTCAATGACTCACTCATAAAGACTTCACTTGTTTCATTTCTGGATGAATCAGCATTTTTAAAGGTGCCCTAGAACACTATTTTACAAGATGTAATATAAGTCTCTGGTGTCCCCAGAATGTGTCTGTGAAGTTTCAGCTCAAACTACCCCATAGATTTTTTTATTATACCATGTTTTAACTGCCTATTTTGGGGTGTAATTAAAAATGCGCTGATTCAGTGTGTGTACACCTTTAAATGCTAGTGCTCCCCGCCCCCAAGCTCGTGACTCCCGTTAAACATTGCATAAACAATAGAATAAGTTCACACAGCTAATATAACTCTCAAAATGCATCTTTACAAAGTGTTCGTGATGCAGCATATCAGATCACGTAAGTATGGTATTTATTTTGCGGATGTTTACATTTGATTCTGAATGAGTTTGATAGTAGCCTATGCTGCGTGGCTAACGGGGGTAATGCTACACTGTTGGGGA
Organism: Mylopharyngodon piceus; assembly: GCA_039654765.1. Lineage (NCBI taxonomy): Eukaryota > Metazoa > Chordata > Actinopteri > Cypriniformes > Xenocyprididae > Mylopharyngodon > Mylopharyngodon piceus. Next base: position 1,562,774 of record CM077453.1, on the reverse strand, counting down.
GATTTATAATGAATGAAGATGCATTTATGAATTATACAGACTGCAAGCGTTTAAAAATAAAAATAAAAATAACGACCTGGCTCTGGTCTCCGTGAATACAGTAAGAAACAATGTTAACTTTAACCACATTTAACAGTACATTAGCAACATGCTAACTAAACATTTAGAAAGAGAATTTACAAATATCACTAAATATATCATATCATGGATCATGAACAGTTATTATAGATCCATCTGCCATTTTCGCTATTGTCCTAGCTTGCTTGCTTTACAATAGCCTACCTGCATAACTTCTGATGATTCGGCTGTGCAGCTCCAGATGTTAATACTGGCTTGTCTAATGCTTAGAACATGGGCTGGCATATGCAAAAGTTGGGGGCATACATATTAATGATCCCGACTGTTGCATCACAGTCGGTGTTATGTTGAGATTCGCCTGTTTTTCAGTGGTCTTTTGCACAAATGAGATTTACATAAGAAGGAGGAAACAATGGTGTTTGAGACTTACTGTATGTAATTTCCATGTACAGAACTCTTATTATTCAACTATGCCAAGGTAAACTCAATTTTAAATTCTAGGGCACCTTTAAATTAATATCTTGAATGATTGATTCAATGACTCACTCATAAAGACTTCACTTTTCTCATTACTGGATGAATCAGTGTTTTTGAACAAATCTCTTGAATGAATGATTCAATGACTCACTCATAAAGACTTCACTTTTCTCATTACTGGATGAATCAGCATTTTTAAAACAAATCTCTTGAATGAATGATTCAATGACTCAGTCATAAAGACTTCACTTGTTTCATTACTAGATGAATGAGTGTTTTTGAATTTCCATGTACAGAACTCTTATTATTCAACTATGCCAAGGTAAACTCAATTTTAAATTCTATGGCACCTTTAAATGAATATCTTGAATGAATGATTCAATGACTCACTCATAAAGACTTCACTTGTTTCATTACTGGATGAATCAGCATTTTTAATAAATCTCTTGAATGAATGATTCAATGACACTCATAAAGACTTCACTTGTTTCATTACTGGATGAATCAGCGTTTTTGGATGAATCTCCTGAATAAACGATTCAATGACTTACTCATAAAGACATTACTTTTTTCATTACTGGATGAATCATCATTTTTGAACAAATCTCTTGAATGAATGATTCAATGACTCACTCATAAAGACTTCACTTGTTTCATTACTAGATGAATTAGCATTCTTGAATGAATCTCTTGAATGAATGATTCAATGACTCACTCATAAAGACTTCACTTGTGTCATTACTAAATGAATCAGAATTTTTGAACGAATCTCTTGAATGATTCAATGACTCGCTCAAAGACTTCACTTGTGTCATTACTAAATGAATCAGAATTTTTGAACGAATCTCTTGAATGAATGATTCAATGACTTGTTTATAAAGACTTCACTCTTTTCATTACTGGATTAATCAGCATTTTTGAACAAATCACTTGAATGAATGATTCAATGACTTGTTTATAAAGACTTCACTTTTTTCATTACTGGATGAATCAGCATTTCTGAACGAATCTCTTGAATGAATGATTCAATGACTCGCTCATAAAGACTTGTTTCATTGCTGGATGAATCAGCGTTTTTAAATGAAAATCTTGAATAAATGATTCAATTTTATGTTTTTATTTCTTGAATCCAACTGTTGCGCTCTATTTAAAAATAAAGATGAATTGGCTTGATTTGGTGATGTGAAGACTGTCAAAATCTCCAAATATGGATTCATCTCATTCTATCACTGTTGTTTCTGCAGGTGAAGCACTTCGTCTCAGATTCATTCCTAAAGACCCTGGACGCTGTCGTGGTCGAGGTTACAGAGGTAAAGCTTCAGGATTTTCTCTCGACCTGCTGCATACAAGATCAATACTGTCTGCAGAAAATACATTACACAGTATTTTGTCTGCAAATAACGTCACAAACCAGATACTCAAGCGTGTTTGATTGCTGTTTGTCCTTCCTAATTCTCCCTCCCTTTATTTTTTTTTTCCTCTATGTATGAAGGCAAATCCAGCCGTCGACCTCTTTTACAAAGCCTTCAGCGACCCGCTGTATGTCAGCATGTTCAAGATGCTGCGGGACACGCTCTATTACATGAAAGGTTGATGAAATGTTGTCTCAATCTAAACTGAGCCGTTCTTTAAGCGACATGCTTTATTTGGCGGATTAATTGTTTGTATTTGACCTTTGCCGTACGTGAATATTTCATGTTAATCGCTCTGTGCAGATGTGCAGACGAGCTTCGTTAAAGAGGTTCATGACTTCGTGCTGGAGCAGTTCAGCAGCAGCCAATCAGAGCTCCAGAGGGTTCTCCATGAGGAACGGTTGCCAGGGGAACCCAGTCCTCTCAAGCTCCGTTGTCATGCCAACGCAGCCTGTGTGGACCTCATGGTGTGGGCCGTCAAAGATGAGCAAGGTCTGTGGCATCCTGCCAATCACTGACGTCTGCTTTTATAACACAGCACATACACAACCGGGGCATGTTGTCACACTCCACTGGAGATATTTCTGGGTGGGATTGTATTATTATTATACTAGAATGTCAATTTCTGTATAGACTGAAACATGAGATCAAAACTGACTCTATTTTCATCATACATATTTCTGGCCTCCTGTGAACTATTAGAGAAAAATATGTTTGTCTTTTTAATAGTGCTGTAAAATCCATTAATCGCGATTAATCACATCTAATATAAAAGTTCGTGTACTGCACGTTACTGAATAAAATACCTCTACTGTTCCTCTTTCAGGCGCTGAGAACCTGTGCACTAAACTGTCCGAGAAGCTTCAGTCCAAAACGTCCAGTAAGGTGATCATCGCTCACATGCCGCTGCTCATCTGCTGTTTACAGGTGAAGACTGACCGATGACAGAGACGAGGCCTGTGTGTGTGAGAGTTCATGTGAGGATTGACACTCGCGTGTGTGTGTGTGTGTCTCAGGGTTTAGGGCGTCTGTGTGAGCGCTTCCCTGTCATCGCTCACTCCGCCACCGTGTCTCTGAAGGACTTCCTGGTGGTCCCGTCGGCTGTGCTCATCAAACTCTATAAGTATCACAGTCAGTGCAGTTCAGGTCAGTTACCCTGTCCTGAAATGTTGTTTTGTAGAGATACATGTTGTTACTCTTGATAAAAGTAGTTTATTTATGTGTTTACATATCTGTTTGTTTATCTGTTGTTTTATATTTTTATTTTTATCTATTTTTTTTATTATTTATATCATCCATTTTCTTATCTATTTGTTTATCTGTTGTTTTATATTTTTATTTTTATCTATTTTTTTTATTATTTATATCATCCATTTTCTTATCTATTTGTTTATCTGTTGTTTTATATTTTTATTTTTATCTATTTTTTTTATTATTTATATCATCCATTTTCTTATCTATCTATTTGTTTATCTGTTGTTTTATATTTTTATCTATTTATTTATTTTCTATCTATTTGTATTTCAGTGAACTCCTATATTTTTGTTTGTTCTTTATTTATTTGTATATTTATCTATTTTATTTATTTATCTAATTTATATATCTTTATACATCTATACATCTTAAGTATTTTCTTATGTCTGTTTGTTTAAATGTTGTTTATTTTAGATTTATCTGTTTTCTTATTTATTTATTTATTTGATCTTTATTTATTCTTATCTACTTTTTTATATATGTATTTTATCTGTATTTATCTTATTTAGCTTATCTGTTTTCACATCTATATTTTTATCTGTTGTTTATTTTGTTTATTTATCTTTTTTCTTTCTTTATTTTATATTTAGTTTATTTATAAACTCTTATCTATTTATTTGTATATTTATTTATTATATTATTATGCATATTATTTTCTTCATCTGTTTTCTTGTCAATTTGTTTATCTGTTGTTTAATTATATATATATATATATATGGTTTATTTATTTTATACATGTATAGTTTATTTATTTTATATTTAGTTCAAGCTATTTTCTTGTCTATTTGTTTATCTGTTGTTTATTTTTGTATATTTATCTGTATATTTTATTTATCTAATTTTTATATCTATTTTAAATTTATTTATTTATACATCTATTCTTTTTATGTATTGTTTATTTTCTTATCTGTCTTTATTTAAATGTTGTTTATTTTTAGATTTATCTGTTTTCTTATCTATTTATTTGATATTTTATTTCTTTATTATATTATTATGTATATTATTTTCTTCATCTGTTTTCTTATGTCTATTTGTTTATCTGTTTTTTATTATATATATATATATATAATATAATATAATTTATGGTTTATTTATTTTATATATGTGTGTATATATAGTTTATTTATTTATTTTATATTTAGTTAATGTATTTTCTTGTCTGTTTGTCTATTGTCTTTTTTTTTTATATTTATCTTCTTATCTATTTTATTTTTTTTAGCTAATTTTTAATTTTATATTTAGATCATCTAGTTTCTTATATATCTGTTTGTTTATTTATTTTATATTTATATATAAGTTCACTCCTTTGACATAGGGAATAGCGTTTATATATGAATATAGACACAGCATGTGAACTCTGTTGACCTTTTAACAACTTTCCTTTAGGAGGCGGCGGGATCAAAATAAACGTGACCAATGAGCATTCTCAGTCCGCGCTCAACTTCCTGTCCAACAGGAAAGACCAGCCGTCCATGTACGAGCAGCTCCGAGACATCTCCATCGATAACATCTGCAGGTCTGGCTCACTTCAGTCCATTTATAATGTTAGTCAAGCTGTCACTTTAGTTTTTCATGACCATTTTATACTCTCTCTCTGACTCCTACAATTAAACAAACTGTTTTTTTGCTGCTGTTCCTTTAAGACTTTTACTTAACATTACACACTAAAGAAAGATGAATATGAAAAAAAGCACATTTTTCCACATGATTCACTCACTGTCGTCTGCAGATGTCTGAAAGCTGGTCTTACTATGGATCCTGTGATAGTGGAGGCGTTCTTGGCCAGCCTGTCAAACCGGCTCTACATCTCCCAGGAGAATGACAAGTGAGGAAACAAACGCACTGTCTGTCTCTCTCTCTCCTGCCTCATCCGTCTCTTTGACTTTGTGTGGGTGTATTTCTCCTCAGGGATGCCCATCTCATCCCTGACCACACCATCCGAGCGCTGGGTCACATCGCCGTGGCCATGAGAGACAGTCCCAAAGTGATGGAGCCCATCCTGCAGATTCTGCAGCAGAAGTTCTGCCAGCCGCCCTCGCAGTTAGACGTGCTGATTATAGACCAGCTGGGCTGCATGGTCATCACGGGAAACGTAAGGCTCTGTCTTACACGCACACATACGGTCTGTGTAATTACAGCTGTTTGGTGTGTGAAGCTGCAATAGCAGTGCAGCACTGTTTCTTGAACAGAATTAGGTGGTGTCCGTTCTCAAGCATAATTACAATAATTCACTGTACTGGAAAGAAACGAACGTACCTTTGAATTAAACAACGAATCGCCATGGTTGATTTTTAATTTCAGACCCTGATCTTGATCAAAATGATGGAGCAGGTATAATTTGTGTTTCTCTAACTGACAGTGTGTGATTTGTGTTTTACTACAGCAATACATCTATCAGGAGGTGTGGAACCTATTCCAGCAGATCAGTGTCAAAGCCAGTAATGTGGTGTATTCTGCTACCAGAGACTACAGGGACCACGGATACAGGTGTGTGAGAGTGTGTGAGAGTGTGTGAGAGTGTGTGAGAGTGTGTGTGTGTGCGCGCATGTGCACGTGTGCAGACGTTACCTGATGCTTTTTTATGCATTTAATTTACCAGCTTGATACCATCTGAGGAAGTTTCAGGCACTTTTTAAGAAGTCATATTTTACTCTGTTGGAGCATTTCATTGTTATGAGTCCACACCATAGACCGTAAAAAAAGATGGACGACGCGACGCCGCTTCCTTCCATTGTAATGAACTGAATGTAAAACGTATGACGATGGGCGTTGACATGTTACGCAAAAACGTCAGTTTGGAGCCTGGGCAGAAGGGAATCGTCAGTGGAGCCCAAACTTCAAACTTCCGCCAAGACGACTGCATCATCATTGATGTATTTTAAATAGGCTATATAAATTATACACAATTTAAAATTCTATTTTAAAAAGGCTATTCTGTTTCTAGAGCAATAATATTTTTGAAACAGCAAATTCAGTAGATAAACTCAATATGATATGCCACTAGAAACAACTCTAAAATGTCATAAACAGTCCTGCCATTATAAATAAAGTTGAACTAACGTTACAGGAGATCGATTGCTGTAGACAGTGCTCTACAATTAATTAGAGTAGGCTATCATTAGTTTTGTCCTGCTAATTATTATTTTATACCCATAAAAATAATTAGTAACTGCCAGATAACGATCACCTGCTTTTTCCCAGCATGGCTAACGTTAGGTGTGTTATCTTAACTAATAACATTTATTAATTCGCTTATAAAGCCCACATTTACCGTTACCGAAAAAAGTTCAGTGATCCGTCAGATCCTGTAGGTCGGTTAGTACAGTTTACTGCTGAACAACTCATTTTGTCGTTGTGAAATAACAGAAATCGAAAATTATATATCTTGAATCTCCCCTCGAAGCTCCGACAGTCCTCAGAGAAGCTGTCAGTCACAACTGTCAATCACAACGACACGCCCTGTTTCTATAGCATCAAATTGCTAGCTAAAATCAAACTTATCACAAAAACGAACAATTGAATATATATCAGCGTGATAACAACTACCTTAAATGACCAAACCATCTTTCAGAAAATTTTATTTGAAGCGTAATTTATTTTTTTGTTTTGACTCAAGTCCCGTTCGATTGCATTGAGAGGGCGAGGTTTATGACCTGTACTGCATCCAGCCACCAGGGGGCGATCAAAGAGCTTCACTTTTCAGGACATATGAGGCACACCCGGTCCACACATAATTTTAGTTAAGGTTTCTTGCACCAAAAAGAGTCATAATTTATTTTTCATGACCATTTTCTAACCTCTTTCTGTGATTTAGAATAAATTAGAATTTGAATTAAACAGGCTATTAGTTTTATTTTTGCAATTGTAACTTAGATTTCTGTATCTAAATGACCTTGTGAATGTATTAGTGTTGTCAAAAGTACAGACTTCGATACCAAGTCAGTACTGAAATTTTTAAAAATGTGACGCTTTGAGCGCTGTTGAGTGGATTCGTAAACGCCTCTGATTGTTCACGCGCTCATCAGAGATGTCTGTGATTGGCTACAATGATCAACGCATGGGAGCGTTTGAAAGCACTCGGTGAAGAGCGTCATTGATGACTATTTACAACGTGTATTTGAAGCGTTGATCATTGTAGCCAATCACAGACATCTCTGATGAGCGGGTGAACACAAAGGCCAATCAGAGGCGTTTACGAATCCACTCAACAGCGCTCAAAGCGTCACATTTTTAAAATTTCAATACCAACCTGGTATTCAGTTGGCACTTTTGACAACACTTGAATGTATGTAAATGTTAATTACCTTTCTGCTCATTGTCTATGTATTTTTGTACTACTATTATATACAAATTAAACTATTATTATTATGCAAATTACCCCCATGTATTGGCATCATTTACACTGTCAATTTGTATTTATATTATATATATTCAGCATTTAATCTGTGGTATGTTAATTTTGGTGGGCGGTCATATGTTAATGAGCTCACAATAGTGATGAATTCTGAAACATCTTTTTTTAGTTTAGTTTTAAAGGATTCGTTCACTTCAGAATTAAAATTTCCTGATAATTTACTCATCCCCATGTCATCCAAGATGTTTATGTCTTTCTTTCTTCGGTCGAAAAGAAATGAAGGTTTTTAAGGAAAACTTTCCAGGATTTTTCTCCATATAGTGGACTTCACTGGGGTTCAACGGGTTGAAGGTCCAAATGTCAGTTTCAGTGCAGCTTCAAAGAGCTCTACACGATCCCAGACGAGGAATAAGGGTCTTATCTAGAGAAACCATCGGCCATTTTCTAAAAAAATAAAAATTATATACTTTTTAACCACAAATGCTCATCTTGCACTGCTCTGTGCATTGCATAATCACGTTGGAAAGGTCACACCTTCATTTCTTTTCTACTGAAGAAAGAAAGACATAAACATCTTGGATGACATGGGGGTGAGTAAATTATCAGGAAATTTGAATTCTGAAGTGAACTAATCCTTTAATAAATGGTTTGGGTGAACTCTGGAGCAGGTTTTTAGTTCTGAAAGTTACATTATCTCCATGATATGACTTTAAAAATCTGCTTCCAGGGTTTAATATAAAGTGTGTTTGTACAGGCACTGCTCTCTAGCTGTGATAAACGCCCTGGCAAATATCGCGGCTAACCTGCAGGGGGAGCAGCTGGTGGACGAGCTGCTGGTCAATCTGCTGGAGCTGTTCGTTCAGCTCGGCCTGGAGGGCAAGAGAGCCAGCGAGCGCGCCAGTGATAAAGGCCCGGCCCTCAAAGTCAGTCTGTGTTTGACCTGCAGTCTCTTTCTGATTCTCTCTTGCTACACTTACACTTATTAACTCTTTCCCCGCCAGTGTTTTTTAAAAACGTTGCCAACACTTTTGATCATTTTCACAAGAATTTCATGGCCACCAGAATATGTTGTTGTATGAATATATGAACATGCAATATATCAAAAGAAAAAAGAGTCTCTGCGTTAAAAAAAAAAAAATCTAGCTTTATGCATTTCATTATGAACACTTGAATGTGGGTAAGTTTTGAACAAAAAGCTGAGAAAATCCGATCCGATCGCGTTATTTTACATGTCCATAAGCACTGCTTTTAGCGCTTGTTTCTGCTTCTTCTTCACCTGTGTTTTGATCCAGAGATTTTGTACTCTTTCCTAAAGTGAAAACATGGATTTTCGGAAAATTCTGACAGTGATCAGGAAAGAGTTAAAAGGAGGATTCTAGAAAGTTTTAGTCTGTCTAGAATGCTGTTATAATTTATTTTTATGTTTTGTTTTTTTTTTGTTTTCTTTAGGCGTCCAGCAGTGCTGGTAATCTAGGTGTCCTCATCCCTGTAATCGCTGTGGTAAGACAACACACACACACACACACACACACACACACAGTATTTAGCCCATTTAATTGTTTTTATATTCATTTTATTCTAAGCGGAGGTGCTGTAAGCATAAATTATGATTTTGGAAGGATTTAATATATTCATTAATGTAATGAATATATATTATTTCAGTAATGTATACAATCTAAAATTATTTAACAAAAAACTTTATACCATTCTAATACAATTAATAGTATAATTTTATATTATTTATAATATTATAATTTATAGTGTATTGTAAGATTTAAATGCCAAAGAAAACCGCCTTTAAATATTATAATTTTAATATTTTTCTATTAAATTATAAATAAATTGTTGTTAAATAACTTATTGACAAAGGTGATCACAGAGTTGTTGATCACATTAGAATGAAAATAAAAGCAGCAACATTTTCTGGGCCAGTTTCACATCTGATATAATATGCAAATGTTAATGGAAAGGAAAAATGTTTTCCTATTCACTCCCCTTTAATGATTTATGAGCTCTCTGAGGACAAGCATGTGTTTGAAGATCAAAGAATGCATTTGGGCGAAAGCATGAAAATAACTAATCACAGATTTTGTCTACATAAAATCAGATAAATCTTGCTCTTTGTTTGTCATCAGATCCTGTGTTTTGTAATTCAAATGCATTTTCTGGTCTTGTTGGATGCTTCATTATTCCCGTGTCTCTCCAAAAAATCGTAATTAGGTCTTGGGCACTCGTGGTTAGACTTTAACTTTGCTGACAAATATTTACTTGGCTTGCAAAATGTCCTGAAATGTTGTTTATGCACTCGAGCGTTGTTTTTATGCACCCTTTGAACAGATTACTTCAATAAACCAGTCCTCTAATTCATTTTATTTTCTGCCTCAAAAATACACAGATGTTTATCAGTTGATGAACTTATTACTTTACAAAACTCCTTACTTTATAAAACAAAACAGAACCATCATCTGCTTTATATCTGGCTACTATTTTATATAATTTTTTGACTCTTTAGTTTCATTGCTATACAGTGATGCATCGGCCGTTGCATGGCTGTATTGTGTTTGTGTGTCTGATTAACTCTGTGAAGGGTCTACCACACGTCCCATGAACACGACGCAGCCTGTGCGATGCTCGTAGATGAGGAAGAGGAAGGGGCGGTCCACCACAAAACGTGTCTGTGTTGATAAGGGCATGAATCCGATGTGTGTCATCGCTGCGGCCTCTGTTCCTTCTTCATTCACTGTAATGGTGCCCTGATGCTTAAACTGAGAGAGAAAAGAGATTACAGGAAATGAAGGTTATGATGGTGCAATGAAAGGTCAAAGATTATGTTTTAAGAGATCAGGCGTAGGCGACCTAAAGTGCTTTCAACATAACATTAAAAAGGCCTGTTACCACATCTTGCAATGCATATTTAATTGAACTTGAGGCTGTAGATGTTTATGTGCAGCAAGATATGTGAAACAAGCTAAGGCTTGAGTTGCATTTGTTTGGCACGTCAGTTGTTCTCTTACCCAGTTGATGACGACCTTCTCGGAGGTCATCGGGGAAAAGTCGCCCTTTTCCGAGAACAGGTCCGTCAGGCCCATTTCCTTCAGGTGCTCAATCAAGTCATAGTTCTGCTCCAGCTTAAACCGAGGGAAAACCACCTCACGAGTCCTGCCAGAGAAAAGAACAAAAAGAGACATTTGATTTATTTTCAGAATACAACTGAGGAATGATTTAACCAATTAAGATGTGAAAGGAGTTCAATTCTGCAATAAGCAGCTCTACAGAAGACGACAGTGTAGTGTTGTCACGATACTGGAATTTCCAACTTCAATACGATACCTTGAAAAATATCGATATTCGATACCATTTTCGATACCACGGGGGAAACTGCCATATATACCAACATACAGATAATTTATCTCATAATTTTTTGATAATTTGGGTAATTTGGTTGCAATAGCTTACACACAGAACAGGGAGGCTTAATTTGAATCGTTGAACATATTTACACAAAAAAGACATGTAAACAGTCAATAATAAAATAAGAACAAATGAACAAATTGCAGTCGATAGCACAAATAAATACAATAGAACGAGACAAATGAAATAAACATGGCTTTAAGTTTTTCAGGTGGGTCTAACAGTAGTATTTAGGTAAGAAATACCACAGAAATTAATCACATGTAAAAACACTGGATAGTCTTTATTGTAAAAATGAAATACAGATTAATACTTACAATTAGTTACAAAAGTTATTCAGTCAAGGATAGTGAGTGATTTTCTCTGTCTTTTGTTCTTTCATTAAAATGACAGACAGCAGCAGTTTTATTAAGCTGCTGTCACTTTAAGTGCTTATGCACGGATTCAATATACTGTTACACAACATGCGTTTTGTAACTATTTACATTCCAAAACTGACTGTATTTACCTGAATACTCTGCAAAACGGGAATTTTGACAGTTTTGTATGTATTTGACTGTTTAAGTGTAATAAGCCACGAAAAAAAGTCACTTTGGTTCTCACAAGCTTTTTGAGTGGCGGCTGCGTGCACCGCTTATATAGATAAGTGGTGCACATGCTTTTGGTGTGAGCGCGAAACCTGCAAGAATGACTAAAATTATGCGCGATGCAAGCACTATTCAACCGGAGCGAATGATAATGAGTGAGTGACAGAAGGCGGGTTTGTGTCAATTCGCCGTCGGAGAGAGGTGAGCAAGAATGCGCAGCTGGTATCAATACTGCAGAAAATGAGTATTGGAACCATGCCAGTTATTTCAGTATTGATACATATCAAAATAACGATATTTTTGACAACACTACGACAGTGTTGATGTCGCAAAATTCGTCAAATTTGAAACTTAAGTCGAATCAGCTATAAAGCAGCTCTGCAAACTGGTTTCATCGGCCAGCTCAATTCAGTTCAAGTTTTGTTCTCATTCTATAGTGTCAGTGCAGTCAGATCAATAATATTAGTGAATATTGTTGAAATCAAAGGGAAATAATTGGTTAAGAATGATTGTTTTAGAACTAAACCTAAACCTAACCGTAGAATCTGAGTGTTATTCCAGGACCAACAATATTTCGGATCCTACTTTGTTCAGCACTTCATGTGACTGAGTCAAGGACATTAAAGTGCCTTGCAGAGTTGGTCAGACTAGTGTTTAATGGTGCTTTACCTGTTGGTCATGTTGTTAAGCCACTTGTTGATCAGGGTTGGGGAGATCTCCTGCTCCAGAGATCTCATTCCTGAGAGTTTCTGAGGAACGGCGATGAGCATGCTGATGTTCCCAGAGTAGGGCAGCTGCAGTATGTCGCAGTTGAGCTCGTGGTCGGCCGCCGCCAGGTAACTTCCTTTGTTCTGCATCATGGGAACACGCACTTGCTTTTTCTCATTGACACGGAATTGCCGGTAGTGTGTCAGTTCCTTCGGAAACTTCTGCTCCCACGTACCTGTGTTTGTTATGGCATTGAAAACATCACATTGTGGTGTTATTTGTGAACTGCAGTTCATAAAGTAGGGGTGTCCAATCCTGCTCCTTGTGGGCCACTTTCCTGCAGAGTTCAGCTCCAGTTCTAATTAAACTCACCTGAACCAGTTAGTCAAGGTCTTCAGTATCACTATAAACATCCAGGCAGGTGTATTTAAGCGTAACTCTGTAGGAAAGTGGCCCTCCAGGAACAGGATTGGACACCACTTGTTGAAACAGAAGTACCTATTCACCAAATATCTACAGCAGGGGTATCCATTTCCGCTCCTGAAAGGGCCACTTTCCAGCAGAGATTAGCTCCAGCTTTAATTTAACACACCTGAACCAGCTAATCAAGATCTTTAGGATCATTAGTAACTTCCAGACAGGTGTGTTGGAGCAGGGTTGGAACTGAAGTCTGCAGGAAGGTAGCCCTCCGTGAGCAGGGTTGGCTTCTCTGATCTAAAAAGACCAGCTTAGGCTGGCATCGCCCTGCTTTATGCTTGTTTGGTGCAAGTCTAGTTAGCATAGCCATGAGGTTTGCCAGCAACTTCTTATAGCCAATAGGGGCTTTTGCACCGGGTAGTTATAGGAACTTAATTATAGTAACTAGCCACCAGGGGGGTTCCCCAAAAACTAAACGTTCCCCTATGGCCATTTTCCTGGTTGCATTCGCACCACCACAGTGTTGCCAAGTCTGCGGTTTTCCCGTGGAATTAGGCCACTTTAAAGCTGTTGCCATGGGTTGTTTTCCATATCTGTGGGTTGAAACAACCCCAAATAACATGATATTTAGCCCCTGAAATGCAAATTTCAGCACCATTCCCCCCCCCAACCCCGGGATGCGATTTTTACTAGGCGACCCTCCCCGTTACGCAATTAGGATACTTTTGGTTAGATTTTGTTGTGAAAACCTGGAGCTGTGTTTTTGTTGTGTGCTGTGGGATTTGTGATTACGGAGATGGAACGTAGACGTATAAGTTATGCGATGGAAAGAGCAAGAAGGATGGCTAAGAGACGAAATTTACTACGACAACTTGTGGTGCTACATATCATCGAGGATGAGAAAAGAACACAACGCCGCAGACAAAGGTGAAAGTAAATGCTGTTAACATTACCTTTCTTTATGTTTATGTCTTGTGTCCATCATGGAGTTTGTTTGTTGAGTAACTGTGCATTTACATGGCTTTTTAAAAATGGCGGCCAATCAACGTACACTTGCGTCACTGGTAGTTTCTATTGTACTCTGAAGTAGGAGCTAATTTAGTTCCCCCAAAATGCGTTCCTAAAACTAAATTCATACCCAGTTCCTGCGGTGCGAACATGCCAAAAAGTGGGTACTTCCGCCATTAGTTCTTGGAACTATGAAAAGGTTCCTCCGGTGCGAAAGCCCCTATTGAGGCTGGTTAACCAGGTTCACAAGAAAGACCAGCCTTGACCAGACCAGTTTCACCAGCCTTAGTAGTGACAAGGAAGTCTTGCTGGTTAACCTAGTCAAGATGCTGATCAGTTCATTCGGGCTAACATCAAGCTAAATGTTCAATGTTGCATTCAATGGTAGTACACAAAACATTTCACATAGTGCATGATTACTTGCTCTAGGATTGATTGCATACTATTCAATTAAATGGGGTAAACCATTAGTCTTACTAAAGAGCTTCAGACTTTAGGTCTTGACTCAATGAACCACCACCAGAATGGGCTAGAATTGATTCACCTTTGAAGTAGAGGTAGTTCAGGAGCATCACTGCCATGTTGGGGTCGACACTCTTCAGCGGTTCCTTTATCAGACCTTTGGTGATTTTCTGAATACGCTGGTTGGCCTTCACAAGGAACGCCGGGTCGGCAAAATCCACAGACTGTGGCTCGGCGAAGTAGTACGTTTTGGCGTCGGAACGGAAAGCCTCCTGTACGCGGACATTGCGTTTCACATACAGGTCGTTAACGGAGCGTAAGGTGTAGCCGAAGTTTCGTCTGAAGAGCCTGTGTGTGAGTTTGCGGAACAGCTTGTGCACGGTCGAGTTATCGTAATGTGTGCTGGCGTTGACGAATTCGGCAAATCCGAGAGTTTGGTAGAGTTGCTCATGGGTGGTTGGGCCGGTTCCCAGAGACATCATGCCCATCGCGATGGAGATCCCGACAGGAGCAAGCAGGATGTTGTCTGTCTGGTTAAGCCGATTGCGCAGTTTCCGATAAAGCCGAAACCCGAAGCGGTTGTTGACGACATTGATGCGCTGCAGGCGCGTTTGCCCGTGGAAGAGCCGCAACAGGCGTGCTCTGCGTATTTTGGGGTCACTTGGCTCAGAGAAGAGGTCAAGGTCGGGAGCAGGGGTGGAGATCTCATCTATGTGATCGCCTTCGCTGTAGTCATCCTCACCTTCTGCCAAGATCTTATCAAAGTCAATGTAGTCTTCATCGTCCAGCCCCTCCAGAGGGAGGTCATTCGTGACCGTGTTCTCCCGATGGAAGTCCAGCGGGATGGACTCCATGTTTATGTTCTCTCCATCTGGAGAAAGTCCACGGGCATCCACCAACTTTTCCTTCTCATCTCCGCCAAAGTGTGATTCAAGGTCTTTGACCCCAGCCAGAGTAGGGCTGCTCAAAAGAGAGACTACAACTATAACTTGAAAGACCCACATCCTATGAAAACAAGCACACATGGGAATATTGAACGACTGACTGCTTCACTTGCGGATATTACACAAACATTTCTCTGAAATCTAACACTCAATGCTCATACGCATGTTGCCCAATCCAGGGCCGTAACCACCATAGACAGTTATAGGGACACCAAAATTGATTTTCAATGACTATTCTTAAAGTTTTGCTTTTGGTTACTTCCTTAGCTTGATCTCTGAAATATCACACCAGTCTTATGAAATCTTAAAGTCTTTTATGATAGTTTGAGCTGCTTACCTGCTTTCTCCCTCTGGAATCTGTGATTGTGTGTATGTGGATGTCCGTTTGTGGATTCGTTCCCCAACTGGACTTTGAATTGGCTCTTCACTGATCAAACAGCAGCGAGTTCAAACAGTCCACACATCTGACTTATTTAACCCTTGAAATGCACTCTGTCCATTAATACTAGGCTCAAATTACTACAAATATACTGGCCTCTTAGGACTTATATTACCCCAGTTGAACTACATGGGTTTAATGCTGATATCCCTGACAGCTGTATTAAATGTAATGAGGAAACTGTGTAAGCAGAGAGTTGCAAGAAAAGGTTCTTGCTGTGATTTGTGACCTGACTGAAGAGAGCTTATAGATTTCAAGTGATTTAATATGGAAAAACACTGAAACCTTCTTAATCTCAATGGATCAAAGAAATGTCATGTAATCTTGCTTTGAAAAAACTGACATATATAAATAGAGGAAAAGTAAATGTATTTCATGATATGGACTCCATTTATGTCATTTTTTTTGACAAACAGATGTGGAATGTTAAATAATGTTGAGTGTAAACAAATCCCTGATGTGATAAGTAACTGATTCTGTATTGATCACTATAACAATGCATTGTATTTTATTGCATTTAACGTAATTTTTTGTATTTTTTTTACTTGAGATTGTATTTAAAGTATTTAATTTGCTGTCTCTTTGTGTTTAATTTCACACAGTTGACTCGCCGGTTGCCCCCCATTAAGGAGGCCAAACCTCGCCTGCAGAAGCTCTTTAGAGATTTCTGGCTCTATTCTGTGGTCATGGGTTTTGCTGTGGAAGGTTCTGGTAAGAAAATAAAATCATCACTGACAACATTTAGACATGAATTCACCACATGCACATTTTGACTGTCTTCTCTAGCAGTTCTCTCTCACAGTATTTCTACAGAAGTGTGTGTTTGCCTGTGTTTTAGGTCTGTGGCCTGAGGAATGGTACGAGGGAGTGTGTGAAATCGCCACTAAATCCCCGCTGCTCACGTTCCCCAGTGGAGAACCGCTGCGTTCTGAGCTCCAGTACAACTCGGCACTGAAGAACGACACGGTTACTCCGGTATCCAAACGCGCTCTCACTGTCTCAGTGCTGTTTTACAGCTGTGTTATCTAAATAACTATTACATCTAACAGTAAGTGGAAAGTTAAGCATGTGTGTCGCCCTGCAGCGTTTGTGCATCAGACGTGAATGATTCCTTAAATCATTTGTCTTGTTGAGGAGAGTTACTTTACTGTATTGTACATTATGAATATTGTACAATGCCTTGTTTAACTAAAAATCTCCTTTTTTGAAGGCGGAGTTAAGTGATCTGCGCAGCACCATCATTAATTTGTTGGATCCGTCACCTGAAGCCGCCGCCCTCATCAATAAACTCGACTTCGCCATGTGCACTTACCTGCTGTCTGTCTACCGGCTGGAGTATATGAGGTTAGAGACGCTTGACTTCCTGTTCCCAGTCTTTTTGACTTCCTTTAGAACAGCTCCTCTCATTATTCACCTTTTTCCTACTCCCCATTTGCATGAATAATGGGAGTAATTTCCGTTAAACTGTAAACAATCAGCAAAAGGTTAAAAACAGGGTACAATGGGAGGACTTTTTTCTACTCACCCTTCAACCATCGAACATCAGGACATGTAAAAGTGTAAAATCATTGACAAATTACTACCACAGACCATGAATAACCCCCGATTATTTCTGCAGCAATATTACGGATGTGTTAAATAGGCCTATCACTGTAGTCAGGGCCGTCTTCAGGGCGGTGCAGCGTTTGAAATCGCCTCAGTATTAATAATATCGCTGCTAGATCTAGTAAGATTCAGCGCAGAATTCTGTTACAAACCATATCAGATCAAGCAGCACTGACGTGGAAGCCAGAAGAGACATTGTGCCATGAACAAACACGTTATAGCAGGCTTTCCATTCCACAAATCACCAACATTCACCATGGATTTAATGTAGTAATGCTAAATGTAACCATGGTATTGGGGCATAAATAGTCGAATGTTTTTACATTATTCATTTCATGAAATTCAAGCCCTTTTAAAGTTTTTTTTAAATGCTTCACACTTTTTCCGGCACTTCAAAGCTCTAAATATCTAATTTTAATGTTATTTTTAATTTGATGATTTGTAAAACTAAAAAATTAGGGATGTAAGAGAACTAACACTTCGTAGCAAACAAAAACTTTTATTCAAAAGAAAAAAAGACATGAAATTACCAATATAACCAGTAGATGGCGGCAGAGGAGCACTTATTGACTTGGCCATTTCCTAATATATGGGAAAAAAGTAGGAAGTCACAAAGTCTCATGGAAAAACAAAAACTTTTCTTCAAATTGTGACTGAATTACACAGAAACAAGTAATGAGCGCTCCTTTTATAATCACTTTTATAATCTAAGAGTAGAATATTTAAATTTTCCTTATAAAAATTAGGTTTTTGCACATTACTGTTATTAATAAAAGTTCATTTTAATTCAAGCTCAGTGCTTTACTGTGAAATTTCCTGTAAACAAACATGTAATAACCGCACTGATTACTGCAAAACAATAGTAATTTTATGATTAAATTAACTTTATGCTTAAAAATACCCCCAGCGCTAACAAATCAGGTGCTGGCGCCACCATTTGTAGAGGAAACGAGAGATTCTTAGTGCATTCCAGTGAATTATTAATGGGATATACTGTAAATTAAATCGGGAGAGCAGACCACAAATGCGCAGCATGTGTTGTCCTTTTTTTATACTGTTACAGCGGAATACAAAGAGGAAAATAATGAAAAGAGCTCTTGCCACAGATATTCTTGTTAAAATACCAAGTGTTATGTTATTCTCTTGAAGTCTGAACATGAAGGAACTTTTACAGCTCATTCAGTCAAACTGAAGGATTATTTGTAGTGTAATCTTATGATTTGAAATTATTTGTTTCATTTTTTTTTTTTTTTTTTAGTGGAACTTCCCCAAACCGGAAGTGCCTCCCATAATCTAAAATTTACCCATCTGCCTTTGTGTTCTCTCTCTCTCTGTGTTTACCCTTACTCTCTCTCCGGCCTCCACAGGATGTTGCACTCGAACGATGCCGACCGCTTCCAGGTGATGTTCAGATACTTTGAGGACAAAGCCATCCAGAAAGATAAATCAGGTCAGAAACTCAACAGAATAAAAAGTAGAACTTTTATTCATTATATCATCGAATCAAGAGTTTTGACTCCATTCATTAAAATTTAACTGATTTGTGGAAATTAATAAATGGAAATGAATTAATTATACAACAAATGATCATGAAACTAGTCAAATCACAAGATCTTTAGGAAACAAACTGTTGCTTAATTGTATGTAACCAGCAAAATCATTGCAAATATATTGTGAATATTCGATATATCACACAGCCCTAGTTCTGACTTGCATCTTTATCATGTGTCTCTCTCTCTCCATGCAGGCATGATGCAGTGTGTGATCTGTGTGGGTGATAAAGTCTTTGAGGTTTTCCTGCAGATGATGGCTGAGAAAGTGAGTCGAGTATCTGGAGGATCTCTCAGCACTGAACTGAATGCGGTTTGATCGCTCATTATTGATAATGGCTTTGCCTTCTGTTTCAGCCCAAGACTAAAGAGCATGAGGAGGAGCTTGAGCGTCACGCTCAGTTCCTATTGGTCAACTTTAACCACACCCACAAGAGGATCCGCAGAGTTGCAGATAAATATCTCTCAGGACTCGCCGAAATGTAAAGTGACTTTCTATCTGGTCTAGTGAGCTCCCTACCTAGACAGCATATTAAAGCATCACTTATGATGTAAACTCAACAATTTCACCCAATATTTGTGTGTTCCTTGTAGTTTTAGTTATTTTTTATGCTTATTACTATTAGAGTATAGAGTTCCACACAACGTTTGCAAGCACTGTGAGTTTAGGTTGCTTTTAACTTTTAACTAAAAATGCGCCAAACATCTTCCCAAACTTGTAATGAGAATCGTTTATAAATCTGTTGTCAACAAAAGAGCTTTAAGGTCTCCCTGCAGTTTTACACCAAAGTAAAATATCTATAGTTTAACATTTGAAAGTAAATAAATTAAGACCGACATAAATATTAGTATTGTAATTTTACTGTTGTTCTGTAAAATTATTATTATTATTATTATTATTATTATTATTAAATATATCATTTTGTTTAGTATTTTTATTACATTAGTATTGTTGCTATAGTAAAATATTTATTTATTGATTTATTTAATAATAATAATAATAATGAAAATTATGATTGACTATTAAATGTCATTTTAAATATTAAAATATTAAAATCATAAAATATATAAAATAAAATATAAAATATAATCATATTTTATATAATTTAAAATTGTATATTTTATATATATATATCATATAAAATATAATCATAAAATGTCTATTGATTTATTTTAATAATAATAATAATAATACTTATTAAATGTATCATTTTGTTTTGTATTTTTATTACATAAGTATTGTTGCTATAGTAAAATATTTCTTCATTGATTTAATTTAATAATAATACTTATTATATACTTATTATATACTTAAATACTTGTTTAGCATTTTTATTACATTAGTAATGTTGCTATAGTAAAATATGTATTTAATAATAATAATCATAATTAAAATGTTAATTATGATTATTAAATTTATCATTTTAAATATTAAAATCATAAAATATCATGTACAGTAAGATATAATCATATCATAAAATATTTCTTTATTGATTTAATTGGTGTAATTTAATAATGATAATAATATTAATAAAAAAATTATTTTACTATTTGTTTCTTTCTCATACACAAACACAAACCAAAAGCTCAAATCACTGTTTGTCCTCTAGATTGATTTCATAATAATAATAATAATAATAATAATAATAAATAATGGTTATTGTTATTATTATTTTGTATTTTATTACAATAGTAGTATTGCTATAGTAAAGTATTTATTGATTGATTTAATTGTATTAATTTAATAATAATAACAAAAAGCACCAACACAAAGCTCAAATCTGTCCATCCTCTATATTGATTTAATAATTATAATAATAAAAAAAATGCTGCTGCTTATTAAATAGCATTTTTTTGTATTTTTCGAGTAGTATTACTGCTTTAGTAAAATATTTATTGATTTAATTGTATTAATTTTTTTAATAATAATAACAAAAAGCACCAACACAAAGCTCAAATCTCTCAAATGTCTGTTTGTCCTGTAGGTTTCCTCACCTGCTGTGGAGTGGAAGAGTTTTGAAGACCATGTTGGACATCCTGCAGACTCTGTCTCTGTCCCTGAGCGCCGTCAGTACAACACAACACACCAGTATAACTAGTGTTTCCGCTGTCACATGTCATTCACTCACCCCGACCTCCTGTTACTGTACCTGTTAAACAGGACATCCACAAAGATCAGCCGTACTACGACATTCCCGACACCCCGTACAGAATAACGGTTCCCGACACGCATGAGGCGCGAGAGGTGAGACTGAGCCTTTGAGCCATGAATGTTCTCGCAATCTGAGTCGAATGATTCGAAATGTTGTTTGTGTTTATTGTCCAGAGCATTGTGAAGGACTTTGCCGCCCGCTGTGGAGAGATCTTGAAGGAGGCCATGAAATGGGCCGCCTCCGTTACCAAATCTCATCTCCAGGTGAGCTCAAATCACATACTATATATATTGTAAAATGTAATTTATTCCTGTGATCATTCAGCATCATTACTCCAGTCTTCAGTGTCACATGATCCTTCAGAAGTCATTCTAATATGCTGATTTGCTGCTCAAGAAACATTTATGATTATTATCAAAACAGTTGCGATATGTTACACATGTTTCTGTCTCAGGAGTATCTGAACAAGCATCAGAACTGGCTGTCGGGTTTGTCTCAGCACACGGGTCTGGCGATGGCCACCGAGAGTATTCTCAGCTTCGCGGGATACAACCGTCAAAGCACGACGCTGGGGGTGAGAAAATACACCCTATTACCCAGAATCCCTCTAACAAACACACGTCCTGATGGTAACCCATGCTGTGCTCTTATGGTAGATGGTTACTGAGATTGTAACTGAGGTTTTTGGGCAGATTAAGGTAAGACGGTGGCGAGTCTTTAGAATAAAACCATCAATCATTTTATAAGGAAGCCTGAAACTACTGATTTATGCCACATGCTGAAAATACATATTGAAATCACTAAATTCAAAACATCTTTGAAGATTGACAGAACATCATTTGATCATGATCATAGAACGCACTTCACTGTGACACGCGAATGATACTGTGACAGATCATTGATTCATTTATTTATTTGTCAAGTCAGTTTTATTTATATAGCTCTTTTCATAATGCACATTGTTTCACAGCATCTTTAAAGATAATGTTTGCAGCAATAATGTGTTATTGTCAGCTCTTTTAGCAGTTAATGCATACAGCAATTTATTATGTGAATTTTATGTATGCATTGAACCAAATGGCCAGGGGCCTCGTTTATAACCGGTGCGTACACACAAAACAGGTCCTGGAAGAGCCGTACGCCACTTCCTACGCATAGGTTGTGATTTATAAAAACAAACTTGACGGGAAAATTTGCGCACCTGTACGCAAACTCTGATACATGCGTACGAACATTTTGGAGACAGAGCAGCTTGGCGACACCAATGGTGAGCTGAGGGACTGACAGCAGATGAAGGAAAACCACTCCTCATTACGAGTCCTAATCATAAATGCAGTGCATGTTCACAATAACAGTTTAAATAAATAAAAGAATGATTTACATCTCATATGCACATTTAGATTAAATATGCCATTCTCATTAATGGAGTTAAAGGGTTAGTTCACCCAAAAATGAACATTTCTGTCATTAATTACTCACCCTCACGTCGTTACACACCTGTAAGACCTTCGTTTATCTTCAGAACACAAATTAAGATATTTTTGATGAAATCCGACGGCTCAGTGAGGCCTCCGTTGACAGCAAGATAATTAACACTTTCAGATGCCCAGAAAGCTACTAAAGACATATTTAAAACAGTTCATGTGACTACAGTGGTTCAACCTTAATGTTATGAAGCGACGAGAATACTTTTTGTGCGCCAAAGAAACAAAATAGCGTGTATCAAACTGCCAAAGTCACGCCCCCCAGTGGTGAACCATTGAAATTTCGAAACACTTATGATGTAACGAAGCCTCGTTTACTGAAATCACGTGACTTTGGCAGTTTGATACATGCTTCGAACCACTGATTCGAAACAAAAGATTCATAAAGCTTCATAAAGCAGTGTTTTGAAATCGCCCATTACTAGATACTGCTGAATAAAGTCGCTATTTTGTTATTTTTGCGCACAAAAAGTATTCTCGTCGCTTCATAACATTAAGGTTGAGCCACTGTAGTCACATGATCTGTTTTAAATATGTCTTTAGTAGCTTTCTGGGCAATGTAAGTGTTAATTATCTTGCTGTCAATGGAGGCCTCACTGAGCTGTCGGATTTCATCAAAAATATCTTAATTTGTGTTCTGAAGATGAACGAAGGTCTTACAGGTGTGGAACGACACGAGGGTGAGTAATTAATGACAGAATTTTTCACTTTTTGGTGAACTAACCCTTTAAACATGGTATCACTTGGATGAATATGCATATGCAGATGAGGATATGCATAGTAAAACTACACGTTGTAAGCTCCATATATGGTGATTTCGGGGAGGAGATGGGGTGGAGATGCATGTACGCACAATCTTCCGCTGACTGGGATTTATAAAGGGATTTTTTTGCGCAGCTTCTGGCGTATGCATGGTTTTATAAATCTAAAAACTTTTGTGTGTATACAGAATCTAGCTTTTGTGCGTACGCACACTTTTAAGATGAAATCTACATAAAGTTTTGTAAATGAGGCCCCTGGTACATTAGTATTCAGTATATAACACTGTATGAGGTACTGTATCCCACAATGCACTGCATATTTGACCTTAATGTGGACTATAATGCATTAAAAACATTAATCATTTGAACTGAAACAGTGTGAATTGGGAAGAGTGTCACACTAATGACTTTTCACACTTCACTACTTAAAGGGTTAGTTCACCCAAAAATGAAAATTATGTCATTAATTACTCACCCTCATGTCGTTCCACACCTGTAAGACCTTCATTCATCTTCAGAACACAAATTAAGATATTTTGACTTGGTATATGTCTCGTCCATTGACAGCAATATAATCAACACTTTCAAGGTCCAGAAAGGTACTAAAGACATCGTTAAAACAGTCATGTGACTGCAGTGGTTCAACCTTAATGTTATGAAGAGACGAGAAAACAAAAATAACGACTTTATTCAACAATCTCTTCCCTTTCATTACGCAGGTGATGCAGCACAGTGAAGCTTCAGTGTTCACGTCCGAATGCCGGCTCAGTATTGGCCAAAGCTGATCACGTGATCAGCACGACGCATGCGTGTGATGCTGACGCAGGAGCCGGCCAATAATGAGTCGGCGTTCTGACGTAGAACCTGGAAGCGCTGGACGTAAACAACGTATGAGAATGACACAGAAGAGATTGTTGAATAAAGTTGTTATTTTTGTTTTCTCGTCTCTTCATAACATTAAGGTTGAACCACTGCAGTCACGTGACTGTTTTAATGATGTCTTTACCTTTCCGGACCTTGAAAGTGTTGATTATATTGCTGTCTATGGACGAGTCATAAACCTCTCGGATTTTATCAAAAATATCTTAATTTGTGTTCTGAAGATGAACGAAGGTCTTGCGGGTGTGGAACGACATGAGGGTGAGTAATTAATGACAGAAATTTCATTTTTGTGTCAACTAACCCTTTAAAATCCTGTTTCTGACCGGATCTTAACCAAAATGTAATACTCCCATCTAACTTTTCAACTGCATAAATTGATTATTCCTGCAGTAACACTTCATAATTATTCATTAGCACTGTTGTGTTCATATTATGTCTGTTAATTTGGTCTTTGTTGTATTTGTTTTTTTGTTGTTGTTTTTTTTAAAAAACATGTTGTTTTTTGCATGGTATGCGCTCTGATGTAATTTTGCAGCATGTCTGCGTGTCTTTGTTTGTGCCGTTACATCATTACATCTCTGCTAACCCGCTGGGCTGATAACTCATCTGTGTGTGTGTGCTGTGATTGGTTGGTCCTGGGTTTGGTGGGTGTGGCCTGCCGTGTGTCCCTCCCCCTCGCCCCAGGCAGCTTTTCCTCAGGTCAGTGCTTTCAGTTGCTTTGTCTGTAACTCATGTTCCATTTACACCCATATATGTTTTTATCATAGCGGTCGAGCGGTCAGTCCTACTGCTCCACCTCACAGCACGCCTGATGCTTTATTTGCAGGGGGATGTTTTTAACTGTGAAGAGACTAAATCAGTTTCCATCATCTCCAGGTTACCCAGCTGACAGAGCGGCCCACCTGTGTCAAGAAGGATTACTCCAACTTCATGGCGTCGCTCAACCTGCGTAACCGTTACACCGGAGAGGTAAACCCATTTAATAAAGTGTTTATGAGTGAATCTCATGACAGGAACATATTTCCAGCTCATTTTTTAGTGAAAATTAAAATAAAGAAATAATAAATAACATATTATTATTCTTTTCCATAAAGAAAGTCTATTTTTAGGACCAAAAGGAAAAAATATATATTTAATTTTATTTATTTATTTATTTTTATTTATTTATTTGCATTGTGACATACTTAATTTTCACATAAAAAAATAAGAAATAACATATTTTTATTGTCCATAAAGTCTATTTTTAGAACCAAAAGGAAAATATATATATTTACTTACATTTTTATTTATTTATTTATTTATTTATTTATTTATTTTAATTTTAATTTAAATCATTTATTTTTATTTATTTTTTTTAAATTTTATTTATTTATTTGCGTTGTGAAAATTTCACAGAAAATTAAAATAAAGAAATAAGAAAGAACATATTCTTATTATTTTCTATAAAGAACATTTATTTTTAGGACCAAATATTTATTTATTTTATTTTATTTTTATTTATTTTTTTATTTAATTCAAAGATTTATTTATTTTAATATTTATTTAGTTTTTAATTAAATTAAATTGTTTATTTATTTTTTTAATATTTATTTTTTTTAATTTTTATTTATTTTTTTAATTTAATTCATTCATTCATTTATATATATATATATAATATATATATATATTTTTTTTTTTTTTTTTTTTTTTTTTTTTTTTTTTTTTTATTTGCATTGTGACACAATTAACTTTCACAGAAAATTAAAATAAAGATATAAGAAATAACATATTCTTATTATTTTCTATAAATAACTTTTATTTTTAGGGCCAAAAATAAAATAAATATTTATTTATTTATTTTATTTTTTTAATTAATAATTTATATTTATTTTTTATTTTTTTTATTTGCGTTATGACAGAATTATGGCAATTACACACACCTTTACTCAAAATTCTCATTACTAAAATTAAAAAAAAAAAAAAAAAAAAAAAATATATATATACATATATATATACATATATATATAATAAAATAAATAAATATAAAAATATAAAATAAATATTTTATTTATTTATTTTATATATATATATATATATATTTAATATCAAAATATATAAATAATATATCAAATAATATATCTATTTAAATCATATAGCATTATATTTTGCATTCAAGCCTTTATGCATAATAGTAGTTTTTGTTGTACTGCTTAATTTATGCTGATTTACAGAAAAAATATTGTGTTAGGATTGGATGAGAATCTTACAATAATCACCCCTGAGAATAAGAGTTACAAACTATAATTCTTGTAAGTGAAACATCCAGACACATTACAGAAATGAGAATATTTTTGCATTATTTGTTGTATGATATTCCTTAGAAATAATAATAATATTATTATTATTATTACTTTGAGAATTACATGTTACACTTTCTTCTTGTTTTTGGGGTGAAATATGACCTGGACATGTTTTTGTGAGATTTGTGTTTGTCTGTAATGCAAGGGCGTAGCATTTGATGGTGTGTGTGTGTGTGTGTGTGTGTGTGTTGAGGTGGCTGGGATGCTGCATTTTGCCGAGGCGACGCACAGCGAGTCGAACCTTAGCAAACTGATGATCTCTCAGATGAGCGACGCTCTGGACGCCAAAGACTCGGACGCCTTCATGCAGAACATGTTTAAGATGACCGCTCTGTTCATCAGCACTAAAGGTAGCGCACAGACCATCACACCCACCGTGTCCAGTGCAGATCATGTTTGAGTGACGCACAATCATCTCTGTCTCAGACTGCGATCTTCAGCTGCTGCATCACCTCTGCTCGTCTCCTCTGAAGATGTTCACGGAGCAGGGCATGGAGACGGCCATCGCCTGTTGGGAATGGTTGCTGGCAGCTCGCAGTGGAGCTGAAGTCCAGGTAACTATCACTATAACAGCATCACATGCTGTGAAAACATCGTGTTCATGACGTGTGTGTGCAGTTCATGCGTGAGATGGCGGACGCCTGGCAGATGACCGTCAAGCTGAAGATGGGCTTGTTCTCGGAGACGGAGTCAGAGGCCGATCCTTTAGCCGCTTCAGAAGAGAGTCAGCCGCTGCCTCGTCCACCCAACGTCACACCGCATTCACTCTGGATTGAGGTCTGTATCGCCTACTACTACTACTACTACTCTTACTATTTATGCAGTATATAGTATGTATACTGTGTGTCAAGTCAGTTTTATTTATATAGTGCTTTTCACATTGTTGCAATATATTTTAACTGTATATCCAGAGGAGAACTAGCTCCTAAAACTTCCTCAAAAGTGTTTTTTTATGCTCCAGTAATCAACATCAAATGGAGTTGTTCATTCCTTGGCTTTGGCTTGCACACTAAGGTTGTTTTCAGTCTTTAGATGCTAAGGACCCCCAAATATGATCATCCTCATATGTAAAAGGCATCTATCTTTTATAAACACCAAATATATATACAAAAATTAATATTATAAATCAAAAATTTGCTTCTATTAAGTTGCATTATTATTTTTTTCTATTCACTATAGTAATGTTCTGTTAAATGCATTAATTAATTTTAATCTTTATTTATTTATATTAATATTTTTTTATTGATTTTAATCTATCTTAATTCATTTAATAGATTAATAACTATTTTAATAATAATTATTTATTTATTTATTTTTCTATTTGAATTTTTTTAATGTTTTTTTCTAGACTTTCTCACACATCCTCCTACGAGGGACTCCATCCTAAAACTTGTTTTTCATCTCTCTTTTATAAACACCCATTTTATACACTGAAAAATAGTTCGTTTTAAGTTAAATTATTATATTTTTTCTGTAATAACTCTAGTAATGTATTGTTAAATGCATTATTTATTTATTTATTTGTTAATCATTTTTTATTTTAATTTAGCTTAATTCATTTATTTATTTTAGTTTGCTTATTATATTATATTATATTTATTTATTTTGTATTTTTTTTTTACATTTTAATCTAGCTTAATTAATTTAATAGATTACCTATTTTAATAATATTTTTAATTCATTTTTAATTCATTTATTTATTTTAGTTTATATATTTTATATTATTTATTTATTTATCTATTTATTTAGATTTTTTTAGGTTTTTTTTTCTGAAGGACCCCCATCCTAAAATTTAAAAGATTTTCATCTTTTTTAAACACACATTTTATAAACTGTTTAACTGTGATAAATAGTTTCTTTTAAGTTACATTACATTATTATTTTATTTATTTTAATGTAATTTTATCTAATGTATTTAATAGATTAATAACTATTTTAATCACATTTATTTTACTTTAACTGATTTTATTATTATTATTTTTAGATTTGAACATAAAGCAATATGTACTATATAGCAAATCTCAACTGGTTTATATCACTGTCAAATGTAAATTTATCATCCAGCTCTAATCTGCTCAATGTGACTATAAGGCATTAAGATATTATAAACAATAACATTATGAATTTCTGTAAAGCTACTTTGAAACAATGTGTATACAAATAAAATTGACTTGACCTTCCATATCCAATGTGTTCGATGTACCGGGAACAATATCCGCCACATTTTTCCACATCTCTTTCTTTACTACTTATTTAATCAAACATTCAAATGCCAAAACACAAAAATGAAATAAAAGATAATAATGTAATGTGGACATGACAACAGTGTAGCGTACTACCGTTTATATACTATTTTTATAAAACAGTAGGCAGTAGACTATTTCATTTTGAAAACAACATGTCATTACATTCCTCATATGAGTGATTTTTGTATTCTGTGTGTTTAGTTTCTAGTGCAGAGATTTGAAATCGCCAAATACTGCAGTGCGGATCAGGTGGAGATCTTCACCTTTCTCTTGCAGAGGGCGCTGTCCATCAGCGTCGGCGGACCCAAGAGCTGCCTGAACCGTCATGTAGCTGCTATAGGACCCCGATTCAGGTGAAGATTTAAACACATTAATGAGAATGTTTTACAGCATTTACACAATAAACTATTATTAGCTTATATTTGTATGTGCAGTATTAACACATGAGTCACATTGTGTCAACATGTGGTACTGTTGTAATTGTTTTTTAGGCTCCTGACTCTTGGTCTCTCTCTCCTGCATGCTGATGTTGTGACCAATGCCACCATCCGTAACGTCCTGAGAGAGAAGATCTATTCCACAGCCTTTGATTACTTCAGGTAGGAACATCAACACCAGCAGCGGAAATATGTAATTTCTCTTTCAGCAAACTGAATGTGTTTTGTGTGTGTTTTTCAGTGTGGCCCCACGATTCCCCACTCAGCCCGAGAAACGCCTGCGTGAAGACATCAGCATCATGAT
The DNA here is from genome assembly GCA_039654765.1 of Mylopharyngodon piceus. Lineage (NCBI taxonomy): Eukaryota > Metazoa > Chordata > Actinopteri > Cypriniformes > Xenocyprididae > Mylopharyngodon > Mylopharyngodon piceus. The sequence goes on along the minus strand of CM077453.1, from coordinate 1,533,462 downwards.
CAAGTTCTACGCGTGTCTGCTGTCGGATAAGAAATATCTCACAGCCATTCAGCTCGTCCCACCAGGTAACCAAACATTGACGTTCATATGAACGATCTTCAGGTCAAATCCACAAACTGTTTTCAACATTGATAATAATCAGAAATGTTTCTTGAGCAGCAAATCATCATATTAGAATGATTTCTGAAGGATCATGTGACACTGAAGACTGGATTAATGATGCTGAAAATTCAGCTTTGATCACTGGATATAAATTACATTTTACTATATATTCACATAGAAAACAGCTATTTTAATGTGTAATAATTAGGGCTGTCAAGCAATTAAAATTAATCTAATTAATCGCAAATTAATCGCACATCAAATTTAACTGAGAGATTACCCCTAAAAGTCATTATTGTGTTAAATGAGAAAAGCATCAAATAGACATTACAAAAAGTAGCTTTAGAAAAGAAAATATTTTATTTGATTCAAAAGTAAATGATGACAGAATTTTCATTTTTGGGTGAACTATCCCTTTATTTTATTAATATGAAAAAAATGAAATAATTATTTTTTTATGAATTGATACTCTAAATAAGACACTAAAACTGCCAGTAGGTGGCGGTAAATGTCTAAGTCATTGAATCAATCAATCATTCATTCGATTTGTTCAAACAGCTGATTCATTCAGGAATGAAGTAAAACTCTCTCTTTATGAATGGGTCATTGAATCATTGATTCACCCAGTTGATTCGCTCAAAACAGAACAATTCAGAAACGAAGCACTGCTGTGTGTTGCTCAAACAATTCTGCTCTGGCTTTATAGGTAATATTTTTGTTGGCAAAATTGTGCAAAAGCAGATAATATTGTCTAAAATATAACACAATATTAACTTCTTATTTATTGAACTGTTGTATAAAATCACCGTCACATTTTCAAGACAAAAACAGCACTAGTGTGATATTGCGCTCGTTACTTTACCTATATCATGATATAAATATGAGACAAAAACTCATACAGGGGCATTTTTTCCTCAATATCTTGAATTTTAGGGGCATATAACTGCATTCTATAAGCTTCATCATTATCAGTGATAATGAGTGTGGTGATGTGTGTGATGTCAGATCCTCAGGACGTGTCTGTAAACAGTCTGTCTGTCATGGCGGTGACGGACTCCAGGAGCAGTCTGGACGCGGCTGTGGGCTCCAGACAGCAGGCCGGTCAGGGCTGGATCAACACATACCCGCTGTCCAGCGGCGTCTCCACACTCTCCAAAAAATCAGGTCCTCACCCCATTTCTTTTTCTTTTTTTTAAAAGAGGGCCTATTTGTCTACAAAACTAAGCAGAAGCCTTTAGATCAAAAGGAGTTTTAAGATTATGAGCAGCATAAATTCAGTCATGTGTGTCCAAACTTTAGACTGCTAGTGTACACAAGTTTTTTTTTTTGTGTGTGTACGACAGATGAGGTCACAATCCTAACAAGAAGATCTTCTTCATCATATTAAATTCTCGTCTCTTGTAGGTCTGTCAAAGAAGACGAACAGAGGAACACAGCTGCACAAATACTTCATGAAGCGCAGAACGCTGCTGCTGGCCCTGCTGGTGAGATTATAGCATCAGTTATCGGATTATTAAAACTGACCAAGATTAATATGTCTCTTTAGTCTAAAGACTGGTCAAGATATCATTTCTGCATCCCAATATCCATACTGTCCATCCTAAATAGTATGTGAGATTAGAATAAGTGTGTCCCAAAACACAGTATGTTGAAAAGAGTATGTTAGCGTCTGTTAAAGATGCAATTTTATGACATGGTAGTATGTCTACTTTTCTGCTACACACTCAAAAGTATGTACTTTTTCTTCTCAAAAAGAGTATATACTTTTAGGGCTTAGTATACATAGGTGAATTGGGACACAGCACATGACTTCCAGTAGTATGTGCTTAGTATATGATTAAACCAAATGAGCATTTTTTTGGTTTATTTTTTTCGGTTGATAGGCCAGTGAGGTGGAGCGTCTGACCACCTGGTACAATCCTCTGGGCAGCCAGGAGCTCCAGATATCAGCCGAACAGTCTGTGGAAACCAGCATCGCCAACTGGAGGTCAAAGTACATCAGCCTGACTGAGAAACAGTGGAAGGACAATGTTAATCTAGCGTGGAGCATCGCGCCGTATCTCGCCCTACAGCTGCCAGCCAGGTGACTGACTGTAGACATGATATTTGCATTTATATTTTATGCATTTGGTGACTCGCATTGCGTTTAAGGTCTGATCACATGTTCCCTGAAAATCAAACCCATGATTTTGGCATTGCTAGCACCATGCGCTGCTGTTTGAGCTGCTTGAATGAATGAAGTACTCTATTTACAGGTTCAAAAACACCGAAGCCATTTTCTCAGAAGTGACCCGCTTGGTTCGGTTGGATCCGGGAGCGGTCAGTGACGTTCCTGAGGCTGTGAAGGTAAACATCCAGAACCCAACAGAACCAAATGATGAAATGAACGCGTAATAGACCTTAGTCAGGTAGACTCCATGTAATTTAATTTGACATGTACGACTGTTGGGTACAGAACTACAGTTTGTTCAGTATGTTATATTGTCAAAAGGTCTTGTTTTCACAGTCTGTTTCCTGGAGTTTTTGTCCTCTGGATATTTCTGAAATATATATATATATTAAGATGAACTACTTGAGGTAAAAAAGTGATTAAAATGCTGAATTTTTGGGCAATTGCAGGTAGGGGTGTGCGATATTGACAAAAATGATATCTATTTTCTGGGATTTTCTCGATAACGACAATTAGACAATATGTTTAGACAATGTATTTATTGTGTTGGTACCTTGGCAGGTTTAGGACCGCCATGGACAGCTGACTCCTAAAGTTTTCGATATTCTTCACATTCTGGGTGTTGGTCAGTTCACAGCAGTGACAGAAAGTGTCTTTTACAATAAGTTTAAATTCATTTTTTACCTTTTTTGGGCATTTTTACCTTTTATAAAGCCATTTAAAAAAAATCAAATTAAATGTATGCATCATCTTTTGTCAAATTCTTTCATTTACTCAATAAATTAAATTAGAATAATAAGACACAATAGGGTTGTTAAAAGTCAAATGAAATCAGTATCAGCAAAATTCATCTTCGCAATGCAGAGGAAACACAGAAGCTGCATCTGAAGTGGCATTTAGATGCATTTTACATAGACTGTTTAATGCAGCTCAGAGGGGACTGAATGTTTTGATGTTTTAAACATAAAACGTAGAATATTGATATTTTGAAATGATTTGAAAAGATGAAAAGATACTTTAAATGTGAAATTAACCACCAGTAGGTGGCAGCAAGTCACTATTAATGAGTGAGTCATTAAGTTTCAACCGATTCATTCAAACGGCTGATTCATTCAGGAACGAAGTCTTAATAAGTGAGTCATTGAATCATTCATTCAACCGATTCGTCCATTTACTGTCGTGTGTTGCTCAGAGAGGCAAAACAGTCCCGTTACTTTGTTTGGAACTATTTTTGTGTCTAAATACAGCAAAAACAGGCAATACTGTGTCTAAAAGTCACTTAATATTAACTTCTTGTTTATTGAACTGTTGTATAAAATCAATAATCACATTTGTAATCGTGCTGATATTTGGAGAAAAAACGTCATTCTTCGTGTGATATTAACTATATGTGAACTATATGTGTCTGCACTGATAACTGAACATGTGCTTCCCGCTGCAGTTCTTGGTGACGTGGCACACGATTGATGCTGATTCTCCGGAGTTGAGTCACATCTTGTGTTGGGCTCCGGCTGACCCTCCCACGGGCCTGTCGTATTTCTCCAGCATGTATCCGCCGCATCCACTGACCGCGCAGTACGCCGTCAAAGTCCTGCGCTCCTTCCCTCCTGTAAGGCATCATCATCATCACTCCATATAGTTCTTTATTTTGGGTCATTCTGAGTGTCTTTATTAATGTATATTTTACTCTCGTTCAACAGGATGCTATTCTGTTTTACATCCCACAAATTGTTCAGGCTCTCCGTTATGACAAGGTATAGTGTGTATGAAATTAAAAAAGTTAAAGTGCCCTTATTATGCTATTTTAAAGACTCCTAATTTTGTTTTGAATTCTCCTAGAATAGATTTACATGCATCCAAGTCAAAAAACACTTTAATTTTCTCATAATATCCACTGCAGCATCAGCTCTTTTCTCACAGTGTCTGAAACGGTTCGTTCGAGGATCCGGTCTCTCTAAACCCCGCCTTTCTGAGAGCTGCTCTGCTCTGATTGCTCTGTTGTGATTGGTCGGAAACCAAACACTCATTAGCATATCTCTTGTTTCACAGTGATACGAACAGTAACGATGGTGTCTGTTTTACCGTATCAATCTCATCAAAGTGGATTTGCTTTGGCAGCAGAAAACAGCATCTTCTCGACATGAACAACACGAACCAAACGCTTCCAGTCTCAGATACAAATACAGGGTTTGAGGGCGGGGCAAAGCAGACACTGTTCAGCCAATGAAGACCAGAGGCTGGCATTATGCAAATGTGTTACAAACCCACGTAGAATTGTGCTGAATTACTGACGACTCATTTCAGGCAGTTCAAAATTAATTCTTTCTTTTAGGAGAGAAAAAAATAGGGGCACTTTGAATTGCTTTTCAAATAAGGACAAATAATGGAAAAATGATTTGCATGTGCAAAGTTAGATTTGTAAAGGTATACATCAAGTTGCATGCATCATTTTAATATTTTGCAAAATTATAAATCATATGTAGTATATGCAGGCCATATATTGCATTCCCTATTTTCTCTCTCTGATATGTTGAGTGCACTTGTAATACCGTGTGTGTGTGTAGATGGGGTACGTGAGAGAATACATCCTGTGGGCGGCACAGAAGTCTCAGCTTCTGGCACATCAGTTCATCTGGAACATGAAGACCAACATCTACACAGACGAGGAGGGACACCAGAAAGACCGTAAGTCCTCTTCTCTATCCTCAGCTCAATGGATAGAGCTCCTCAGTGATGTTCATTCTGTGTTTTCCAGCTGACATCGGGGAGCTTCTGGAGCATTTGGTTGAAGAGATCATCGGCTCTCTCTCGGGTCCAGCTAAAGATTTCTACCAGCGCGAGTTTGACTTCTTCAACAAGATCACCAATGTCTCAGCCATTATAAAGTAATAGAAACCTGTCGTTAGCATCTGGTTCATTTTGACGCAAACATGATTTTTTTTCCCCCAGAAATGCTAGTTTATGTTATCGCATTGGACTAAAACTTACTGATTTTGCTCACACAGAGTATAATGATCACTTTTTTGGGATTTTTCCCATGTTGTTACAATTGTGGTGTTCCCAGGTCAAAAATGACACATCTATAAAAAAAAAATGCTTATAAATCTCTGGTTGTCTCTGTTTTCTCATGTTATTGCCAAATACTGGATTAAACGTTTTTTATCAACTTTATCAATCAGTTCCAAAAAGAAATACAAAACCTGTGCTAACTGAAAGAAAACAAGTTGATAAAAAGATTAAATCCAATATTTGATGATTTTATAGCATAATAATGACAGATTTACAAGCAATTTAATAGGTTGGTCTTTTTTGACCAGGAACACCAAATTAGGTAATGGATTTTCAACAGCACAAGGGTTAAATAAGACTTAAAGATGAATTCTATTGGTTTTTATAAGAGTTGTGTGGGTTTTATGTAATTTTTTTGTTTATTTTTGTAATTCTTGCTTGTGTTGGTTTGTCGAGTCTTAGACAACAAAGCTTTTGATTTTGAAAACATGTCTAACGTCACTGTTTTAGTCTCAAGATGGCGCTAATTTTCCACCATGTCCATTTTCTGTCTCATGTTTGAAGCTGAGATCTTCTCCATATTTCAGGCCCATTCCTAAAGGTGATGAGCGGAAGAGAGCGTGTCTGAGAGCCCTGTCTGATATCAAAGTCCAGCCAGGTTTGAATCTCTCTTCATCATCAGATCACATTGTTCTTGGCTGATATTACAACCACTTTTAGTTACAAAACTCCTAATTTGATGTTTCTCAGGCTGTTATCTGCCCAGTAACCCTGAGGCCATAGTCCTAGACATTGACTACAAATCTGGAACGCCAATGCAAAGGTACACTCACCACTGAAAGTGCCCATATAATGCTATTTTAAAGCTTCATAATTTTGTTTTAAGTCTCCTACAACAGATATACATGCATCCAAGGTCAAAAAACACTCTCATAATATCCACTGCAGCATCAGCTCTTTTCTCACAGTGTCTGAAACGGTTCGATCAAAGATTCGGTCTCTCTAAACCCCGCCTTCCTGAGAGCTGCTCTTCTCTGATTGGTCAGATGGCCTGGTCTGTTGTGATTGGTCAGAAACCAAACGCTCATTAGCATATCTGAACTTCAGCTCCGGATCTCTCTCAGCACTTGATACTCAGTGATACAAACAGTCATGATGCTGTTGGTTTATCAATCTCATACACATTTGATGGGGTTTAGATGCACAATAAAATCACATGACTGTGTGTTTTCCCTCTCAGTGCTGCCAAAGCGCCGTACCTGGCCAAATTCAAGGTGAAACGCTGTGGAGTGAGTGAACTCGAGAAAGAGGGTATGCACAAACCATCAAATACGTATGCAAAACGTACGTAATCACGAATGCATGAATGACGTGGCATAATAACAGATAAAAAAGGAATTTTAGACATTTAAGATGAAAATATGAGGGATTGTGGTGCCTTTCAAGCACTCTAACACATCAAGTTTTACACTCTCTTGTGTGTTTTAGGTTTATTGTGTCGCTCGGACTCACTGGATGAAGCTCAAAGCGGAGAAGACGCTCAGAAGATCTGCTGGCAGGCGGCCATCTTTAAAGTCGGAGACGACTGCAGACAGGTATCAGAGTTTCACACTGACCTCTCATGTGCTTTGTTTTTGTTCCTTGTGTACTTATTAGTTTACATTTTGGCTTTGAAATCTGACTGGATGAGCCAACGACTCAAAGCCGAATAGCACATCATCATTATATACTAATGCACAATCACATACAGGGGAATTAACTGTCATAGTTTATGAAATAATTGATTATTGTATGAATGTTAACAATGGTCTGTTTATTGAACATTGGCATCTTTTTAAGCATTTCTCTGTTGCATCCACTTCACATTCACAAATTTTAAATAAATAAACAGAACAGAAACATGTATATAATATAAATCAGATTTAAACTGTAGATTTTTAGAAAACGTGAACAAATGCATTGTATTTAAATATGCGTTGTGTTTAAATCACATTTAACAGATGTAATATATTTAAGTGGAAAAGGTTTGGTTTAGTGGTTCATATTTTTTCTCTCTCTCTCTCTCTCTCTCTCTCTCTTTCCTTTTTCTAATTTTCTTCCTCCAGGACATGTTGGCTTTGCAGATCATCGGTCTGTTTAAGAACATCTTCCAGCTGGTGGGACTCGATCTGTTTGTTTTTCCTTATAGGGTGGTAGCGACAGCACCAGGGGTGAGTTATTTTATTTTATTTTATTTTATTTTATTTTATTAAATAAAAATAAAATTATTAATGTTCATTTATAATTTTAAATTTTTATTTTATATTTTAATTTTAAAATAAAAATAAAAAATAAAATAAGTTTTTAATTTAATTTTAATTTTTATTTAATATGTTTACTTTAATTTTTATTTTAGATTTTTATTTTAGCTAATAATAATAATAATAATAATAATAATAATGGATAAAAATAAAAAAATAAATACATTCATAAATTATTTTAAATGTAATTTTAAAATGCAAATTTTAAATAATTTATTTTTAGTTTTTATTTTTAATGAGAATTAGATGATTTTCAGTTGCATGCATTTTATTTTGTTTTTTAAGTAGGTTCACTCAGGTTTGTCATTAGTAATGACCTCGTATTCATGGTGAAAAACCGTAGTTCTGGTCTATTCCGGTCTAAATCAGTCCCACTGCAAACAATTCAGTCAGACACAATCTGTTATCTGTGGTGATTGTGTAACTTTCTATTTTTATATGGCTAAATATGGATTATGCGCAATCTAACTTCCGTATTGTGTAAAACAGATCAGATTGCTTCCGGTTTAGGTCTTTTGTATGTGCTTCATGAAAAATTAGCTGTTTCATTCAAGATAACTTAAAAGGAGCGAGCAAAGATGAGCATAACTGATGCTCCCCCGCATATGCAGATTGATATTTAAAAGCTTTTTTCATTTTTCTTCCTCACACTAACGTTTAGATATTTAATAGATTAAAACAATTAACAATGTGAACTTGGTAGTTTCACTGATTACCTTAAAAGTCCATAGATATGCCATCAGTTCATACTGCTGTTAACACTTTCTCTGACAAGCGGATGCAATGAGGCCAGTTTTCCGGTTTGGTCATGTGACATTCGACATATAGGGTATATTACACAACTAATAAAATAAGACATCTGAACAGTGTGTGTTTATTGATTGTAAATCTCACTGAAGCGGCACATGATCATTACCTGAAGGGACAAACGCACACATCTGACTCCCTGTATTGCATATTAATTCCCTTTATTACAGTCGTTTATTTTTGTCTGCTGCTTCTGATCTGATTTGCAGTATGAATGAGAGAGAAATGACCTTCGCCAAAGGTCGATCCACAGGTGTGACGCTCCAGATTGTTTGAGTTGGCCAGTGTGACACCAGCTGATTTTGATTTTTCACATTGAAGATGTTCTAGCTCTTGTGGCTGTATGTTTTTGGTGTAACCGTCCTGTGCTCATCCCACAGTGTGGCGTCATCGAGTGCATCCCAGACTGTAAGTCCAGAGATCAGCTGGGACGACAGACGGATTTCGGGATGTACGATTATTTCCGTAACCAGTACGGAGACGAATCCACTCTGGCCTTCCAGAAGGTGAGAAAAGCCTCAGTCTCTTGTTATTATTGAACACTGTTTATTTACTGTAGATGAAAAATAGCCTTTTGGGCTAATTCTGGCACATTTACAGTTATGTTTATTAATGTGCATTGCCCCTGGTAACAAATAAACTAAAAAAAAAAAATAAAAAAAAAATGTCAGTGTTTCTCAACCAGGAGTCCAGCGTCCACTAGAGGGCGTCAGCAAACTTCTGCATGAGGATTTAAAATCAGACAAAACACACTTTAAAATGACTGTAAACAACTAAAAAGCTATTTATTTTCTATTTTAATTTATTTCTTAATTTAATTAATTATTTCTTATTTTAATTTATTTCTTTTTTATGAGCTAAAATTAATTAAATTAAAATAAGAAATAATTAAATTTAGAAATAAATTAAAATAGAAAATAAATTATTTTTAGTTGTTCATAAAAAGAAATAATTACTTATTATTTTAAAGTAATTATTTCTTTTTTATGAACTTAACTAAAAAATTATTTATTTTCTATTTTAATTTATTTCTTAATTTAATTATTTTTTATTTTAATTTATTTATTTTTTATGAGCTTAAACAACCAAAAAGCAATTTATTTTCTATTTTAATTTATTTCTTATTTTAATGTATTTCTTTTTTTTATGGGCTTAAACAACTAAAAAGCTATTTATTTGCTATTTTAAATTATTTCTTATTTTAATTAATTATCTCTTATTTTAATTTATTAATTTTTTAATGAACCGAACTAAAAAAGCTATTAATTTCTTATTTTAATTTATTTCTTTTTTTATGGGCTTAAACAACTAAAAGTAATTTATTTTCTATTTTAATTTAATTTATTAATTTAATTAATTATTTCTTATTTTAATGTATTTTTATGAGCTTTTTTATGAGCTTAAACAACTAAAAAACTATTTATTTGCTATTTAATTTTTAATTTTTTTATTCTTTGATTTTATTTTATTTTATTTATTTATTTTTTGAGATCCAGGATTCCCACAGTCTTGGAAAGTGTGAAAGTGTTTTCTAGACCTGGAAAAGTAATGTAAATTAAAATAATTGTATATGAATTGCTCTAGAAAATGCCAAGCTCTAATATATTTAATCAGGTACTGTAGAAATTGAGTAAAAATCTTATCCTTAATTCTTATCCAGTAAATTAACAATGACTGTAAAAGTCATGCAGATTCACTGGTTAAAAGAGTAAGAACCCTGAATTCCCTGAACCCTAGAATTCTGAAACTTTAATTTATTTAATGTTATTTAATATTTATTTAATATTAGGAGTGTCCATCAATTAAAATAAGTTTTTAAAACAAAACTTGGGGCTAGGTGGCCTTCAAATATGGTTATACATTTACATTTATGCATTTTATGCATTTGCTTTTATCCAAAGCAAACCCGGCTGTGAAGGATGGAGTTGTGAAACACGGTTTTCAGTGGTTGTTTTTGCTCCATCTCTCTCTGTCATGTGTCCTGTAGGCGAGGTATAACTTCATCAGGAGCATGGCTGCGTACAGTCTGCTGCTCTTCCTGCTGCAGATCAAGGACAGACACAACGGGAACATCATGCTGGACAGACAGGGACACCTCATCCACATCGGTGTGACTCAAACCATCATAAAGCTCTGTTCTGTGTTTATCACGTGTGTTTCTAACGTGTGTTCGCTCTTCAGACTTCGGCTTCATGTTTGAGAGTTCTCCGGGTGGGAATCTGGGCTGGGAGCCGGACATCAAACTGACGGATGAGATGGTGATGATCATGGGCGGGAAGATGGAGGCCACGCCCTTTAAGTGGTTCATGGAGATGTGTGTGCGCGGATACCTGGCCGTCAGGTGAGATGTGATTGAACGTGTGTGTGTGTCTGTTAGAAACTGAGGGACTGAATGATCTCTGTTGCACGGCAGGCCGTACATGGATGCTGTGGTTGCCTTGGTAACGCTGATGTTGGATACAGGATTGCCCTGCTTCCGCGGTCAGACCATCAAACTGCTCAAGTGAGTTTAAAGCAACTTCAGTGGAGCAGAAAGGATGGATAACTTTAAGTTTTTATGTATGGAAAAATTTACATTTTTGATAAATCAAGCAACCATTTCTTAAATTGAAACACAAATCAATAGACATTAATGTGTATTTGTTGTTATGAACACGGAGAGTTATAAATTTGAGAGTTATTACCAATGCATCATCATAGATGTCAAGAACATCTCCAGAAACACTTCAACAGGAACAGCAGGAGAACATGCATGTTTTGGTTTGTTGTGTGAAGATGTGAATCGTGTGTTGTAGGCAGCGTTTTAACCCTGGAGTGAGTGAGAAGGAAGCAGCGGCTTTTATCATCAAAGTCATTCAGAACTGCTTCCTGAGCAGCCGGTCAGTGTCTCACACACACATAAACACTTTGTATGTACAGTAGGGGTGTAACAATACAGATGTCATGATTCAGTGTATACAGTCAGAAGACTGTGGCATGTTTGGTAACGCAACGCTGTTTAGTAACCGCCACAACAGGAAAAAGAGCAGAAGAAGAGATGATCTACGCACCAACCCAAAACAAGGGCTGAGTCCGAAATCGTCCCCTAATAGGGCACTGTTTGAGGGGACAGCCATTTGTAGTGGCGTCCGAAACCATAGTGGACGATATCGAGTGCTCATTCGTTATTTAAACTCATTCAAATGATTATTAAACAGCAAGTACAAACTGTGCAAAAGCGGCACTCAGTGTCCAAATTCACTCACTCATTTTCATTCACTCCTTCAAGTGGACTATGTTAGTGGAGTAATATAGGGAATAGTGAACAAGGGTATAAGGGGTGATTTTGAACACAGAGTTCAGATGCACACAAGAGCTTGCTAGTAGCCTATACGCTGAGATTCAATGAATTTTTGTGACACGCTCCACAAACTTCATGGAAAGGAAACTGGGACGGCAGAAAGGGCATTCTGTTTTTCATGTCCGTGGGTTGAAGCAACCCCAAATAGCATGATATTTAGCCCCTGGAATGCGAATTTTACCAGGGGAACCCCACCAAAAAGCAGATTTTACCCCCCCTAGAACGCAATTTTTACTGGGTGACCCCCCGAAACGCGATTGGGCTAGTTTTGAGTAGCAGTTGGGCGGGTTTTGTTGTACAAACCTGGCAATCCTGATTCTACACACCAACCCTAAACAAGGCTGCATCTGAAAACCTAGGCACCTAGGCAATGACTTGTAAGGCAGCGTTTGTGCATGAAGGCACCTCACGAGACTGCTTTCAGACAGACTTCTGAGGCAGCGAAACAGTTTAATGATCTACAGCAAAATAGCGTGAGCTTTGGTGAGAACTAAACAAATATTTAATTACTACAGTAGTAATTGCTCACTAGAAATGACATCAAAAGTGGAAAATGTTGGTCAAAAACGTACATTTACACACAAACTGACCAGCAAACAAAACTTTCGGACGCCATCTTTATTTTTCTAGCTCAACTGTCACAGAATGGAATGCAAAGGATTGTGGGATATCAAAGGCAGCGAAGTATACTGTAATGGATCCACTGGAGGCAAATTGTAGAGAACCCAAGTGCAGTTTATTTATTCCAACATGAATCCAACAAACAAAGACTTCACATGGCATGGCTTGGCATAGCAAAACAACAACACAAAACTCAGCACACAGCGGTACAGGGACAATGCATGACAAAGATACATGGCAAACATGAGGGTTTAAATGCACAAGGACTAATCACAAATAAGGAACACCTGTGCACAATCAACCAAAGAACCAATTGAAAGACAACACGAGACAAGGGAATCACATGACATGAGAGCACATGGCAAAAAGGGAGCACATGGCAAAACAAACATAATGAGACATGAACATGAAACTTGAACAAAACCAAAACTATATACATCTATGCTGCCTTCAAAAATCGATCAGATGAAGGTATCTCAGGAAACAGGAAGTGAAGCTAACATTGGATTCGGACATGCCTTGATGCCTTCCTACCTTAAATTGTGTCCTCCGAAGGCAGCATCTTCCAGTTTTCGGACACAGCCCAAGTGTTCAGATGCACACAAGAGCTTGAGTTTCGATTAATTTTTGTGACGCGCTCCACAATCTTCACCGAAAGGAAACCGGGATGGCAGAAAGCGGCTTCCTGTTTGTTTGCTTTATTTTACAAAAGAACAATGTTTGTTCGATGTAATGGTATGACCATAAATGACGGAGTATTTTAAGTTGTTTCCGCTGTTATAATGAGACAAAATCATCTGGCATTGTGCTGATTTGTGTGGTGGAAGTCTCACTACAGTCTCAGTGATGAAATATGTGTGCCGCTTCACTCGCTGTCTCCTCGTGGAAAGTTGAAGTAAGCTCTTTTTCTCCTCCTCGCTCATCTTTCTGTGAGTTCTTGAAAAAGCGTAATATTTAACTTTGTGTATCCGCCATTGTCAATGTCATTATGTACCGAACCTTGAATTCTGTGTACTGTTACCCCCCTAATGTACAGATATACACTCATCACTCATGTGCTAATTGCATTACATGTGATGCTTAATAAATAATATATGAATTACATGAAATGTTTTTAATTTGTTCCAGGAGCAAAACGTATGACATGATCCAGTACTATCAGAACCAGATCCCGTACTGAAGGCCAGAGAAACCTGTGTGTGTGAGAGAGAGAGAGTGTGTGTGTGTGTGTGTGTGTGTGTTCTCCTCTCACTGTCACAGTCTGGTGTGTTTGTGCACTTTATACACCTGAGATGAGTTTGCATGGATTCATACACACTTATATCAGCACTTATGAGACTCCTGTTCACATGACACACTTTCTGCTGCATGAGATTTAAATTATACTTGATTTTAAAGTCAATTTTGAGTTTTATTTGATGTGATTTTGTTTATGGCCTTTAATAATTTCCAGGCAAATCATGTCGTTATTACAGCAGATGTGTTTATGGACGTGGACTAGAGACAAAGGTCACATTTTAGAAGTGATAAATTAAAACATTAATGCACAAAATAACAAAAATCAGTATTTGATTTTTATTTATTATCAAGCAGAGGAGAGATGTTTGAAGAGTTGAAATGTTTGCTATTCTGTGAATCTTTCTTTGCATCTCTGAATTTGTGTAATAATATTTGTGATTTTATGGTCACATGACCTGATCAATCACTGCTTGTTTTGCAGTATGTGACTGTTTATTGATCAGTCGATTGTGCAGTAAGTGACTAATCTTTGTACGCTCGTTTGAACGGTTGCATTAATTTTATCCTTCCTTTGGACTATTTATTCTGTCTGTGATATTTAATAAATGTCTACAATAATTGCACATTTGTAAAGCTTATTTACTGGCATTGAACTTGATAATCGCAGATGTCAAAATGTAATGTTTTTATTTAATTATTTTATTTTGCTGTTACCATATTACTTATTTAGTCCTACTGTTAATTAATGTACAAAATGCATCAAAGACTGATACTATTTAAAATATCACTATTGAAATTGAGTTCACCAGAGTTGAACACGATCAGAGCTCTGCAGATAATCTATTGTTTTATCTTTTGTTTGATCACTTTACTTGGGCTTTAAATCACTGGACTAAGTGGACTTTATTTTTAATGTCTGAATTTTCTCAAATATCCAGGTGGTTGTTAAATTTTTTGTTATTATTCTCATTAAATGTTTATAATATTCTAGTCACGTGTTGCTCAAGGTACTTAATTTGAATTTTCAATAAAACTTTCAAGTTCAATATGCCACATATGAAGTGTAAAATAATATTAAAAATATAATGTCCCTGTTTTGTACATTTTGTCAGGAAAAAACTATTGAAATGAGATACAAGGAAATACACAAGCATTTAATTTGATATGCGTCATGGAAAAACACTGTACTGAGTCATGAACCTGTTATGTGTTGTAACATATTTTGAATATGCAGTATCTAGGGTACCGCCCTGTTTTACCTATCCTGATCTATTGTTAAATTTGTAAAATTTATATCATAAGATTTGTCAAACAGATTATAACAAAGACAAATGGGTAACACTATGTATTTCCTCATCAAAAAGTATAATGGAAATTTGTTTTAAGGGTTTTTAATAAAATCTAAATTTATAGGAGGTCATACACAATCACACAAACTTATTTTTCCAGTTTGAACTCAACAGTTAATAATTCAGTTGGAAGGATAAACAGAAAACAGATATAGCAATGTCTGGTTCATAATGTTTCTGTTTGCATTTTTTGTTTAAATGTTCTATTTTTTTATTTTAAAAAAATAAAATGAATTGTGAATAGAAGGCACTGTATTGAACCAACTTAAAAGTATTTTTTTAAAAGGTTCGCAAGCACAAAAGTAGTGTTTATCAAAGTTACTGTATTTGCAATTTAATCTCTGTCTAGTAGAATATAAAGTATTTGCTGAAGTGTGTTGTTTCCTAAAACATAATTTGCTTGATGATTGATGGAAAGAGCATAGAGAAGAATGAGTTCAAACATCTTTCCTATAAATGTTCTCTCTTTGATGAAAATGAAAGTAATTTTGTTGTTGGAATTTTCCACCTGACGTCAGATCACTGGTGGCCTATATATATATTGAAGCGGCTTGCATTCTCATTTCGGCAGACATCGGGACGGGTCGAGATGCTCTCCTTCAAGGCGGCGGCTCACATAGCCACGCCGAACCGACCAAACTAGCGCACTGAAATGCAGGGCCACTCCAGAGCTGCGTCCCCTCGATGGTTGGTGAACCGACCGACCGAGCGCTTCGAGCTGCTTTCCTTCAAGGCGGCGGCTCGCATAGCCACGCTGCACCGAGAACCTTCCTCTTCCTCACGGGTGCTCCAGAGCTAAGCCTTCCCGACGGCACAGGCGCTTCAGAGCTCTTCTCCTTTGCTGCCTCCTGTGGTTTTCTGTTATTTGATTGAATATTAATTAAGATATACAACAACAGGTGTTGCGTTTACTTCATAACTTTTTTCTTAATAAAACAATACAACAACAGGTGTGGTGTTTTTGTTTAATAAAACATATTCTTAATAAAAGCTTTTACAACAAAGTGTGGTCTTTTCCTTATCTCTTTATGCACACATGCTCCAGAGCTGCGTCCTCTCGATGGTGAACTGACTGAACGAGGACTTCGAGCTGCTCTCCTTCAAGGCGGCGGCTCGCATAGCCACGCTGCACCGACCAAACTAGCGCACTGAGATGCAGGGCCACTCCAGAGCTGCGTCCCCTCGATGGGGAACACCACCACCACCCCCGGAACGCGATTGCGCCCTTGCCCTCCCGGAGGTCTGTTCACACCACTGCTGTAACTCGTAACACGTTTGGACAGCAGTCAGTGTTTGATGTGGTTTGCCTCATAGTGATTGATTTCATTGGTATGAACGTAAAAGGGAAAAGAAACTGCATTTCACTGCAAATATTTCATTCCCTCACAATGGCTCTCATGCTAACGGAATAAATTCAGGTAGGTTTTTGGAGAACAGATGAAATTATGGTAAGTAGAATCAGAATATAAGATGATTTTATCCAATGCAGTTATCAACTTCCTACTGTGGAACAAAAGACTCCATTCAGCAAACCCAAATCCATCACTCGCTATCACGGGGAAGTAACAATGTTTCATTTCTACAACAGTACTTTGTTAACTTTAATGAACATTTGGCACATAATGTGTTTCTCAGCATGTATGAATGAGGTGTGTGTGTCTTGTTTCTGCTTCAGTGACGTGGGACATTATTGACGGGAACCTTCTGTGAGCCATCGACAGATACATCACAAAACATCTGAAGAGCATTAAGCTGGAGACCAGAGACCGTAACTACACCCCTGATAAAGGTGAGATCAGTGATATCTGGTTTATTCTGTGGGATTTGTGTGTGTTTGTTTTCTGTTTTCTAGCTGACATTGAGGAGCTTCTGGAGCATTTGGTTGAAGAGTTCATCAGTTCTCTCTCAGGTCCAGCCAACGATTTTTACCAGCCCAAGTTTGACTTTAACATCACTGGCATCTCAGCATTATATTCCAGTAAGATCAGTACACAAGCCAGCTTAGACCACCCTCATCATCCTTTTCAATCCCTTTTCCCCTCCTTTTCACTGTCCACAGTAAGTTTCAAACCATTATCCAACAAAATCTGACAGTTTCAAATATAAAGACTGTGACAAAACACAGTTCAGTACTTAGAAGCACTATATGACAAACAGGTGTGTCCCACTGAGAACCTGTAATACAGGTATGTTTATGAATTCCCCTAAAATCCCAGTACAAAAACATCCCTACTCCAGCCCAGTCACACTAACCATCATTTGATCCATCAGTAAACAGTCTCTGTTTCAACACAAGCACTTCAAACAAAACTCAAGTAATATGCTAATATTTTATGAGCACTTCCTGTAATCAGCAGATAGATCATCGCTGTCCTTCCTTTATATTCATTTACCTCTTCCATTTCTGCCATCGCTGAAAGCACCACTGACCTTAGTCACAGTAGATGCTGAATTGAATTTTACACAGATGAAAATGACCTGCACTGTATAAAGGTCCTAGATCATGTCATTTTCACAACGCACAACTGTTTTATAAAGTTTTTTTTTTTGTCCACTGAAAGTTTTTGGAAAGATGTTTCGTCAGCTGATCAACTGGCATGTTGTTAAACAACATTATAATCAAACACAGTGTAAATCAGTCGCTCACAACCATTAAATATGGTACTGTCTGGACTAAGGTCTATTATCATTTTCAAAAAGCCTTTTTTCAAGATTTACGCATTTCAATTAATAGTAAAATTCCATCAAATTGAATTGATGGAATTTTACTGATGGGTTATTACATCCTGGGTCAGACGTAATAACCCAGGGGTTGAGTTATTTATCACGGGCTTTTTGCGCCCTCTTCAGGAGAGAGCAGTGCAGCTCCGTCAAATTGGTGCATGTCTTCAGTAAAATACAGGTTTGTGTTTTATTTTATCTAAAAAATCGCTATTGTTCTGTATATCGTTTAATTTTATGCGAAGCAACATACAGGGGTGCGATGTGAGTCACCTAAACGAGTGTCGCGTCGGTCTTTTCGCGTGATGGAAATGCCTGATGCCTTACATAAAATGTTATGATTTTATTGAAAAAGATACAGAATATAAAATACTTAGAATGTTAAAATATGTTCCCAGAATTGTACACTGATTATTTATGGACGGGTTATGGAGTCAGTCACAGCATTTTTCAGCTACGAGTGAAACGCAGGCGGCGGTCTAAAGTTATCAGTTCCCCCGCCGAACGCGAGTCATCTCCGGCACGAGATCCAGCGCCGTTACGGTGGAAACAGGACAACAGAGACTGATCGATTACACTTGAATTACTTCTAAATGTTTAATTTTTACTTCTAATATTTGTTAAACGAGCTTAAATGTAGGCAATATGTATTAAAAAACTATATAAAATATGCTATACTATAAAATATGATCGAAAATAAAGGAATTATCATGCAAACCAGTGGTTGTGTGAAGTATTTAAAAAAAAAGTTTAGAGAAAGTTAATCCTTAAACATTAATTCATGTAAGTAAAAAAAAAAAAAAGCTAGTATTATAGTAAAAATGAATCAACCCATTATGCTGGGTAAAATTAACCCAACATGTGTTCTGTCCCATATTCACCCAACTCTTGGGTTGAAAACAACCCAAATTGGGTTGTTTTTAACCCAGTGTTTTTTTAGAGTGCATTTGTTCAAAGGGAATTCAAGCCTGATGTTACTAGCATTCCCGATTTACCAAAAGTACAAAGCTCCAGGAACACTTCATTTAATCTCTGTCAGTGTGAACGCTTCTTAAATGTGAAGCTATATAAAATATAATTTGTGTTCACTGGAGTTCAACATAATCAGAGGTCTGCAGTTTATCTATTGTTTTATCTTTAGTCTAATCCCTTTATAGGAGCTTTAAATCACTGGACTTTGAGAACTTTGTGAATGGACTTTGAAAATCTCTGAATTTTCACAATTATCCAGATGGTCATTACATTTTTAGCTGAGTTATTCTTTTCAGCTGTGGCTGAATTCTTAACACAACTTTCACATTCAATATGCCACATGTTTGATATTATTTTCAAGTGAAAAATACGCTGGAATATTTTCCTGACTCGTATGTTTTGTTAGCAAAAAAATGTATATGAGAAATGGGAAGAGAATGAACAGAACATTACAGATGAATTAAGTTGCACTGCATTATGGAAAAATACTGCAATGAGACATGAACCAGGGATGAAATATTTTATTTATCCTATAAGAAAACAATTGTAGAAATAGTTTGAATACTATAAAGGCCAGATGTGTTTCGAAGGCTTTGTGGCCTATGTGACTGTGATAAATGCATCTGAGAAAGTCTTGTGGCCCACTGAGCAGTTTTTTTTTTTTTTTTTTTGCCAAGTCAGGGTTATTTTTCAGTTAACAACAGGTGGCTGTGAAAGAATTGGACTGTTATTAAGAGGTGAAATAAATGTCACTTGAAGACTTCTTGCCTCTGGGAAGGAGTTGATTGTCCTTGCAAAATCTTATGTCTTGCCTCTGATAAAGGGTTGACCAACAGAGCGAAAGGTGAGAGAAGAAAGATTTAATTGTGAGAAACAGGAGGGATGAATCTTACCACAAAATTTATTTGCTTGGTTATTGTGAAATGACAGATAAGAAAAGGCATAAGAATGGCGTCCTGGCCAGTGACAAATTCAGATTTGGCATCTCAGCTTTGTTGCTTTGTTCAGTCTTATTTTGACTTCTTCCTCTCTCTTCCTCTTGAGCTTCATTTGCATGAAAGGGAAGACTTTTCTCCACAACACCTGCTGCATGTTCCCATTTTTCTCGCATAGCCACGCTGCGCCGACCAATCTAGCGCACCGAGATGCAGGGCCACTCCAGAGCTGCGTCCTCTCGATGGTGAACCGACTGAACGAGCGCTTCGAGCGGCTCTCCTTCAAGGCGGCGGCTCGCATAGCCACGCTGCACCGAGAACCGTCCTCTTCCTCACGGGTGCTACAGTTGACAGCGGTCGTATGGAAACTGGCGTCAGAAACTACAGCCGTTTGGATAAACTTCAGTATCGCTGAAGTTCAACAGAAGAGAGAAGATCTTTCAGCTTGCATCGTCGTCTTTCATCCGTCGTCTTAAAGATCCACTTAGTTGGATCCACTTCGGGTTGCTCTGGCCAGCGTAGCGCAAATCGCTGTGTGGAGTGACTGTGCGCAGCGCGTTACAATACTGAGTTCTGATCGGTCAGTCGCTGTTATTTATAGTTTGTTAATTATCATACAAAGAATTTTAAAAAATCGTTCTAAAAGGGGATGGTGTCTTTACAGATGGGATGCTTTTTGTCATTTTTTTCAACAAGCTCCTCAAACCGAGCCCTGTATGTGTTTTCTCTGCGTTTATCATTCCAATGAAAATCAGTTTATGCCATGTGATGGGCCTCCTATAAATTTAGATTTTTGATTAAAAACTCCTTTCATTTCCCTTCCATTAAAAAAATTCTGTAAAGTCAAGATAAGTCAGCTTTATTTCTATAGCGCTTTATACAATACAGATTGTTTCAAAGCAGCGTCACAGTGATAAACTCCACTTAGTCCAGTGATTAAAAGCCCAAGTGATCAAACCAGAGGTGTAAAGAATACCTGAAAACCATACTTGAGTAAAATTACAGATACTCTTGCAGCAAAAATGACTCCATTACAAGTTACAAGTCACCAATTCTAACACGACTTGAGTAAAAGTCTTAAGTACTCTAAGTATTTTACTTCTGCTGAATGTGGGTTCAAAGATGCACTAGTCCTCGACACCTGAGAGACATGCCAGCGAAAATAAGAAACAACTGATTTGTAAGATGAGAAATCATGTTTATTTTCTAAAATCCACATAAAACTGAACCTCAATATTGAAATAAATAACAAAGAGGCAGCTTCACGCAATACAAACTCAATGGAGAGGGTTAGATTGTTTCCCGCAGCGGTCACGCCATCTGCTCAGTGGAGGAGTCACACCGCAGGGAAACACAACAGTCCTGTAGAGGCGTGGCCTAAATGCGCTCTGTCTTTATAAGCACTGGAGCAGCTTGTGCGCTCTCATTTCGGGCAGGCGTCGAGAGGGAGAAGGAAGCCACTCATATACCGATAAGATACAGACGGATCAAGATACTCAACTCCAAGACGCGGGCACGAGAGGACACGCTGAAACGCGCGTACAGACGGATCGGGATACTCAACTCCAAGGAAGCCAGTCGTATTCAGTCTCCGTCAGCATGTCTTTGGCTTCACCTGAATCAACCACCACAGTAAACCCACCGGCACAACTTCTTTTGACAACATGCAAGCTGTTTTTATCTATATACCAAATTGGTACAGGTATATATAAATTGTTCTCAACTGAGTTTGGCTGGATACAACTGGGTTCAACTGTGTTCCAGATTGGTCCAGATGTGATCGAATTGGTTTCAGAGGCCCGCAGATTGCTACACTTCCTCAACCTCAGAGAAGTGCCAAGATTCTCTCCTCCAAGTGCAGAGATGGTTTGACTGTAACTTAATTTGAAATAAAAAAACAAAAACAAAATAGTGACACTTTTTTGTGTGTTTTTATTTACTCGAATACGTGACACTTCTCTGGTGCGGTCCAGTTGACAGCGGTCGTCTGGAAACTGGCATCAGAAACTACAGCCATTTGGACAAACTTCAGTATCGCTAAAGTTCAACAGAAGAGAGAAGATCTTTCAGCTTGCATCGTCGTCTTTCATCTGTCGTCTTAAAGATCCACTTAGTTGGATCCACTTCGGCTTGGAAATCCCCTTCTAATGTCGGTTGACCACCAACCACAACACCACCACCCCCGGAACGCGATTGCGCCCTTGCCCTCCCGGAGGTCTGTTCACACCACTGCTGTAACTCGTAACACGTTTGGACAGCAGTCAGTGTTTGATGTGGTTTGCCTCATAGTGATTGATTTCATTGGTATGAACGTAAAAGGGAAAAGAAACTGCATTTCACTGCAAATATTTCATTCCCTCACAATGGCTCTCATGCTAACGGAATAAATTCAGGTAGGTTTTTGGAGAACAGATGAAATTATGGTAAGTAGAATCAGAATATAAGATGATTTTATCCAATGCAGTTATCAACTTCCTACTGTGGAACAAAAGACTCCATTCAGCAAACCCAAATCCATCACTCGCTATCACGGGGAAGTAACAATGTTTCATTTCTACAACAGTACTTTGTTAACTTTAATGAACATTTGGCACATAATGTGTTTCTCAGCATGTATGAATGAGGTGTGTGTGTCTTGTTTCTGCTTCAGTGACGTGGGACATTATTGACGGGAACCTTCTGTGAGCCATCGACAGATACATCACAAAACATCTGAAGAGCATTAAGCTGGAGACCAGAGACCGTAACTACACCCCTGATAAAGGTGAGATCAGTGATATCTGGTTTATTCTGTGGGATTTGTGTGTGTTTGTTTTCTGTTTTCTAGCTGACATTGAGGAGCTTCTGGAGCATTTGGTTGAAGAGTTCATCAGTTCTCTCTCAGGTCCAGCCAACGATTTTTACCAGCCCAAGTTTGACTTTAACATCACTGGTATCTCAGCATTATATTCCAGTGAGATCAGTACACAAACCAGCTTAGACCACCCTCATCATCCTTTTCAATCCCTTTTCCCCTCCTTTTCACTGTCCACAGTAAGTTTCAAACCATTATCCAACAAAATCTGACAGTTTCAAATATAAAGACTGTGACAAAGCACAGTTCAGTACTTAGAAGCACTATATGACAAACAGGTGTGTCCCAGTGAGAACCTGTAATACAGGTATGTTTATGAATTCCCCTAAAATCCCAGTACAAAAACATCCCTACTCCAGCCCAGTCACACTAACCATCATTTGATCCATCAGTAAACAGTCTCTGTTTCAACACAAGCACTTCAAACAAAACTCAAGTAATATGCTAATATTTTATGAGCACTTCCTGTAATCAGCAGATAGATCATCGCTGTCCTTCCTTTATATTCATTTACCTCTTCCATTTCTGCCATCGCTGAAAGCACCACTGACCTTAGTCACAGTAGATGCTGAATTGAATTTTACACAGATGAAAATGACCTGCACTGTATAAAGGTCCTAGATCATGTCATTTTCACAACGCACAACTGTTTTATAAAGTTTTTTTTTTTGTCCACTGAAAGTTTTTGGAAAGATGTTTCGTCAGCTGATCAACTGGCATGTTGTTAAACAACATTATAATCAAACACAGTGTAAATCAGTCGCTCACAACCATTAAATATGGTACTGTCTGGACTAAGGTCTATTATCATTTTCAAAAAGCCTTTTTTCAAGATTTACGCATTTCAATTAATAGTAAAATTCCATCAAATTGAATTGATGGAATTTTACTGATGGGTTATTACATCCTGGGTCAGGCGTAATAACCCAGGGGTTGAGTTATTTATCACGGGCTTTTTGCGCCCTCTTCAGGAGAGAGCAGTGCAGCTCCGTCAAATTGGTGCATGTCTTCAGTAAAATACAGGTTTGTGTTTTATTTTATCTAAAAAATCGCTATTGTTCTGTATATCGTTTAATTTTATGCGAAGCAACATACAGGGGTGCGATGTGAGTCACCTAAACGAGTGTCGTGTCGGTCTTTTCGCGTGATGGAAATGCCTGATGCCTTACATAAAATGTTATGATTTTATTGAAAAAGATACAGAATATAAAATACTTAGAATGTTAAAATATGTTCCCAGAATTGTACACTGATTATTTATGGACGGGTTATGGAGTCAGTCACAGCATTTTTCAGCTACGAGTGAAACGCAGGTGGCGGTCTAAAGTTATCAGTTCCCCCGCCGAACGCGAGTCATCTCCGGCACGAGATCCAGCGCCGTTACGGTGGAAACAGGACAACAGAGACTGATCGATTACACTTGAATTACTTCTAAATGTTTAATTTTTACTTCTAATATTTGTTAAACGAGCTTAAATGTAGGCAATATGTATTAAAAAACTATATAAAATATGCTATACTATAAAATATGATCGAAAATAAAGGAATTATCATGCAAACCAGTGGTTGTGTGAAGTATTTAAAAAAAAAGTTTAGAGAAAGTTAATCCTTAAACATTAATTCATGTAAGTAAAAAAAAAAAAAAGCTAGTATTATAGTAAAAATGAATCAACCCATTATGCTGGGTAAAATTAACCCAACATGTGTTCTGTCCCATATTCACCCAACTCTTGGGTTGAAAACAACCCAAATTGGGTTGTTTTTAACCCAGTGTTTTTTTAGAGTGCATTTGTTCAAAGGGAATTCAAGCCTGATGTTACTAGCATTCCCGATTTACCAAAAGTACAAAGCTCCAGGAACACTTCATTTAATCTCTGTCAGTGTGAACGCTTCTTAAATGTGAAGCTATATAAAATATAATTTGTGTTCACTGGAGTTCAACATAATCAGAGGTCTGCAGTTTATCTATTGTTTTATCTTTAGTCTAATCCCTTTATAGGAGCTTTAAATCACTGGACTTTGAGAACTTTGTGAATGGACTTTGAAAATCTCTGAATTTATCCAGATGGTCATTACATTTTTAGCTGAGTTATTCTTTTCAGCTGTGGCTGAATTCTTAACACAACTTTCACATTCAATATGCCACATGTTTGATATTATTTTCAAGTGAAAAATATGCTGGAATATTTTCCTGACTTGTATGTTTTGTTAGCAAAAAAATGTATATGAGAAATGGGAAGAGAATGAACAGAACATTACAGATGAATTAAGTTGCACTGCATTATGGAAAAATACTGCAATGAGACATGAACCAGGGATGAAATATTTTATTTATCCTATAAGAAAACAATTGTAGAAATAGTTTGAATACTATAAAGGCCAGATGTGTTTCGAAGGCTTCGTGGCCTATGTGACTGTGATAAATGCATCTGAGAAAGTCTTGTGGCCCACTGAGCAGTTTTTTTTTTTTTTTGCCAAGTCAGGGTTATTTTTCAGTTAACAACAGGTGGCTGTGAAAGAATTGGACTGTTATTAAGAGGTGAAAT
This sequence comes from Mylopharyngodon piceus, assembly GCA_039654765.1. Classification (NCBI taxonomy): domain Eukaryota; kingdom Metazoa; phylum Chordata; class Actinopteri; order Cypriniformes; family Xenocyprididae; genus Mylopharyngodon; species Mylopharyngodon piceus. The sequence continues at coordinate 1,508,497 of CM077453.1, read as the reverse complement.
AAATGTCACTTGAAGACTTCTTGCCTCTGGGAAGGAGTTGATTGTCCTTGGAAAATCTTATGTCTTGCCTCTGATAAAGGGTTGACCAACAGAGCGAAAGGTGAGAGAAGAAAAATTTAATTGTGAGAAACAGGAGGGATGAATCTTACCACAAAATTTATTTGCTTGGTTACTGTGAAATGACAGATAAGAAAAGGCATAAGAATGGCGTCCTGGCCAGTGACAAATTCAGATTTGGCGTCTCAGCTTTGTTGCTTTGTTCAGTCTTATTTTGACTTCTTCCTCTCTCTTCCTCTTGAGCTTCATTTGCATGAAAGGGAAGACTTTTCTCCACAACAACCGCTGCATGTTTCCATATGTTTTGAATATTTCTGACGTCAGATCTCCTGAGATCAATGATGTCTTTTCATTGGATGCATTTTTTCTTCTGACCAATAAGAATCAGATGACGTTAGATGACGATTAGGAGAACCTTATATATTGACGTGGCTTGTGTGCGCTCTCTCTAATTTCAGACGGACATTGAGAAAGAAGGAAGCCTGTTAGATCATCTGCTCTCTCATTAATAACATGCCACCACACGGACACGTGTTAAACTTACAATTGTACACACTGTTTGTGGACGGACACGGGTTAACAGCTCTCGCGCATGCTTGGACAACAGACGGCAATGTGTTAAACTTTGAGGCACATGCTGCGATGACGAACGGCCATGTGTTAAACTTGCAGGCCGATGTTTCGATTGCGTACCGCCACGAGTTAAACTTTCTCGTGTGTGCTTTGATGACGAACGGCCATGTGTTAACCTTGCAGGCACATGCTTTGATTGCAGATGGCCATGAGTTAAACATTCTCGCGCATGCTTGGACTACGGACGACCACATGTTAAACGTTGAGGCACACGCTGCGATGACGAACGGCCATGTGTTAAACTTGCAGGCACGTGCTTTGATTGCGTACCGCCACGAGTTATACTTTCTCTTCTCATCTTAAATGGACACTTCTCCTTTGCTGCCTCCTGTGCCTCGTCTTCAACATATCATCCAACAGTAATTTCTTCTTTCTTTAGCAAAGCTCTTTCTAATACATTGTTTTTTTCTCTCTACTCTACCAACATGGGCTTAATAAATGCTTAAAACGACAAGTGTGGTTTTCTGTTATTTAATTAAATACTAATTAAACAATACAACAACAGGTGTGGTGTCTTTACTTCATAAACTATTTTCTTAATAAAACGATACAACAACAGGTGTGGTGTTTTTACTTAATAAAACATATTCTTAATAAAAGCTTTTACAACAAAGTGTGGTCTTTTCCTTTTCTCTTTGACCTTGAATTCAACTTTGTACGGCCCCAACTTCTGCACACACATACAACTCATTATTTTCAGGGAAATTCACGGCTAAAGTAGTTCTAGCAGGTCTTAATCGCATTACAGTTCACTTCGCCAAATGATTTCAGTTATTTCAATAGGTCCTTACAGCCTACAACCACAAAAGAACCAAAACCCACAACGACACTGACCAAGCAAATAAATATAGTAAACAATAGGATGAAAATGACAAATTATTGTCACGGTTTTTGCCAAAAAATACTATTTTTAATGTGTCCTGAAAGCGCATACTCTCTCCCGCTCTCTCTCTCTTTCAAACATACAAACGTACTGTATAGTATGGACACACTTGCACAGAAACGTTTTGTCAGCGCTGCTCTGATGAATTAATCAGTAAAATAGTTTAGCAACTTAAAAGCTACATGATATTTCTCATCAGTCAGGTAATAACTGTGTTAATTCTATACAGAATCAAGTACAGACCAAACTGAGATGTGCCTCGATATCACAGGGAAGTAACACCGTTTGATTTCTTCAACATTAACGAGTTCGTTTGCCCATATAATCTTTGAGGTATTATGTTAACTAATTTGGCTTGCTGTCCTGATGAAACAGCTTCAACTCGAGCTCTGATATACCCCCCACAGTGAATAAATATAAGTTATGATGACAGGACAAGGTACCTAAGATGAAGGTGGAGTTTGGGGAGGTGGAGGGATGCTGGAACAGCTGAGACTGAAGAGAGGTAAGCAGATGCTTATGTACTCTGGCTGTTGATTGGAAGATTAGATCCCTAAATTACATTTAGGAACTTCACGTATTTCATTGACTTGAATATTTGGCACATAATGTGTTTCTCAGCATGTATGAACGAGGTGGGTGTGTCTTGTTTCTGCTTCAGTGAAGTACACTAGAAGCTTCTGGTATAAAGATGCGTTTTGGTCGATCGGATCACAAGTGGACGAGGGAGACACATTCCCGTCTCTTTTGTCCACTTTCAACCACTTCTGTCCTTATTTCTTTGAGGGGAGGGTCTATGGATGGGTAAATGTATAGGTTTTTCAGATCTTTCAATCTAATGGACAAAATAAGCTCACGCACCCAGAGATGACGGAGAAACATACGGAGAGCATCAGCTTTCATTTCTGATCTGACAGCCTCAATTCCAGCCGAACGCTAAGAGTGTGTGTTAGAAATCAGGAATGGAGAGAGAACATTGTGCTTGTGAGTTTTTCATCTTCAAACCAAACTTGGGTCTTCAGCCGACAAAGTTTAAATCCCATCTGGCTAGCGCTCTTCCCATAATGTCTACACATTAGGTCAGTAGGCGGTCTTTAGTGGCTATTTGATCACATCCGATCACATGAACGTTTACGCTACAAAAGCAATCCGGTCAAATGCGTTTTCGACTACCTCTGCAGTGGTCAAAAGTAGACAAGCTCAAAACGTTTAATTTCCCCTGTTTACACCTGTATTTAGCGTCGTCCACTTGTGATCTAATCGACCAAAACACATCTTAATACCAGACGTAAATAGGGCCTCTGATGGCCAATGACTAGAATGTCAATAGGAAGGAGATCATCAAACCATAACTAAATCAAATCAGTGATATTTGCTTTACTTTGTTATTCTGTGGAATTTGTGTGTTTGTTTTCTGTTTTTTAGCTGACATTCAGCAGCTTCTAGATCAGCTGGTTGATCCAGAAGCTCATGTATCCCATCATCATTTTCAACCACTATCCAACAAAATCTGACATTACAGATACAATCTGCCAATAAAGATTGTTACAAAACACACTTCAGTACAAGCACAAAATGTCATGATGATCTCCATATACGGTGTGTCTCATTATGAGAACCTGCAATACAGGTCTATTTAGTTCCCTATAAAACAATCCCTATTTATTTCCCTACATCCCCATCAAGTAAAATCCATCGGTAACCAAACACTCCCGCCTGTTTCAACACAAGCACTACAAAACTTTAGTTTAATTTTGACCTGCAGTCTTTACAATGGCACACAATCTACAAAGGTCATAGATCACTTGACATTTTTACAATTTTCAAAACTGTTTCATGGAGTTTTTGACAACTGAAAGTTTTATTTGAAAGATGTGTAATCAGATAAACTATTGCCATGTTGTGAAACTACAGCCTCACTTTCAGTCCTGTCATTCATGTTTACTGTCCTGTTCTCTGGTTAGTAATTTTAGACATCCAGTAAAGTATATTCCTGCTGAAAATAACACAGTTAAACCAGACAAATCTGAGCTGGTCTTCCAACCTGATCACAGCTGGTTTAGCAGGCTGGTTTTAGAGGAGTTTTGGCCACTTCTTTACATGGTCAGTCCGATCTAAGATGGTCAGGCTGACCAACCAGATAAAACCAGCCAACCAATCATTCCAACCACATCAGTATAATAAGAGTCATAGATTTAATCTCATCACAATTTGTGTCATTTTTGTATACAAGCCTTATTGTTCTTAAAACCCTTCCAGTAAGTTAGTTGTGTAGCTGTAATATGTTTTGCTACATGAGTTTTTCAAGTATTAGAAGTGAGATGGCCTCCTCTTGAGGCTGGATGAATTTACTGCATTTAAAAATGAGTTCATCCTGCAGTGTTTAATGTCAGACTGTAAATACAGAGATCAGCTGGTCATCAGAGTTGTGATCTGGGTCTCATATCAGAGTCTCTACAGACCCTTCTGTGCACCCAAAATAAGATATTTTGAGTGAACGTTGGACTCCATTGACTTGTTTTTTGGAATATCTTCTTTTGTGGTCCACAGAAAAAAGTAAGTCACACAGGTTTGTAATGACATGAGGGTGAGTAAATGATGAGATTTATAGTAGGCCTACTTATGTAGCAAAAACAAAACAAAAATAATGAATTTATTCAACAATTTTTCCTCTTTCCCTGTCTGTCTTCTACGTATTTGATCTTAACCCTCTGGGGTCTAAGGCTGATTTGGGGTCCTGGAGTAGTTTTGCATGCCTTGACATTTGTGCTTTTTTCAGTTGCTTATAAACATATTAATGACATAAGTCTCATTACACTGTATTCAGCAGAACCTAGGCTACAATAATATGTGAGCAACAAGTATGTACATGTTTGTATTTTTAAGAGAATTACATATATGCGTTTTTTGAAAGAAAAAAAAGTCACTGAAATAAGGCCACAAAACACATACTAAACATTTTTTCACAAGACTTTTGGGAACTGTATATTTTAGTCTAGAGTTTTTGCTTCACAATAATGTATGAATAATGCTGTGATTCACACCTGAGGAGATTAAGACCCTGCCCTTAATGAGCCGCATAATGAGCCTTTCAGTGAGAAATATGAACTAAGAAAGAATGCAATGACAAAAGAAATAAATAATTTTTGTTTGTAGTTTATTTAGAATATAATTAACTATATAAATGAGAGTCAAAGACACATTTTGAGTACACAGTTTTACCTGGAAATAAATCCTGTTCAAAGATATATGTGAACATCACATACCTGGCATTTGGAGTTTCTGCACTGGAGAAAAAGAAAAGAAAAAAAAAAACACTTTCCTGCGTCCAGTTAATTCACACTGAGGCACACAAAACTTGCAGGATTCATATTTAAACAGTCTTTTTGTGGTTTAATATTCACAGACACTATATCATGATTAGAATAAAGACCTTAAGAATAAAAAAATTTCACAATCATCGGCTTGATCAAGTTGATCCTCGATCGAAATGAAATTGAAAGTGCTAAATCCTAATTCTTACAGAATTATTCCTCACTGCGTCTCAAAACGATGCACATCAATCTGACTAAGCTTGATGCATTTTTCTGAGCTAATATGGGCGTTCACTCTCTGTTGCATTGATCGCCTCAGAATTTGCGTCTGAATAGCGCAGCGAGCTCCATGGTCGTGGCCACATTAGTGGATAATGAGCTGACTCGCGAACGACTGACATCTCTCTCTTTTCAAACATAGATTACATAAACAGAGAATATTTGTTTTCTGTTGGACTTACATGCTTTAAAACCTGACATTTCATAATTTCTTTAGACATATGTCTCATATTTGTGTGATTAGTATTCACTAAGTTACAGTTCATTTTCTGAGGACTATCAGAATGGACTTCATTCAAAGAGAGACTGCGGCTCGCGCATCATGTTAGTTTTCTTTATTTTGCAAAAAGCACAACATTTTGTTTTTACTGTGAGTGTAGACAAATAAAAGAAGACATTCCACAGTTTTTAATAATATATAACTCTTATTTGTACGTCCAAAATTGCCGGAGTATGGCAAAAACCGGTCTAAAAACCGAGGTGGTATCTCCGGCGTGACCACCGAAAGGATGCGTACTTCCGTATTCCAATTGCTCCACAATACAGGCTATTCCAACACTTTGCATTTCAGGACCAGTTCTATCAGTTCTGTGTCCTCTCATTCGGCCTCTCTCTATCCCCTCTCTCTATCTCTTCACCAGGTGCATGGCTGCGGCACGGGCTCCAATCCAAGCTGCAGGACTACAGGTGCTTCCGTACTTGGACGACTGGCTCCTTTTCTCCCACTCGCAGGAGCAGGCAGTGCTGGAAATCACACAGCTGCTTTCACATATTACTCGACTGGGCATTTCTGTGAATTTCAGCAAGAGCCAGCTAACCCCAAATCAGTCTGTGGGGTTTATAAGTGTCATGCTGGACTCACAAGTAATGAAAGCCTCGCCATCAGCACAGCGGGTGGATAATATACTGCTCCTCCTTCAATGGTTTCGAAGGCAGGCCAGACTTCCGTTCAGGTGCATCCTCAGGCTCATGGGTATGTTGGCGGCAGCAGCTGCTGTCATACCGTTAGGCCTCCTTTCACTCCGTCCCTTTCAGAAATGGGTGAACAATCTCCACTTGAATCCCAGTTGGCACAAAAACAGGTGGATCAAGATTACAGAACGATGCCATCTGGCCTTGAAGTCATGGAGGAGGAGGTCGTATCTGACCAAGGGGGTTGCTCTGGGCGTGATTCCCTCTCGAAGGCAGGTAGGCCAGACCGACGCGTCTCTTACAGGCTGGGGGGCAGTCTGACAAACAGAGAGCAGTCAGAGGACAATAGAACCCCCAGGAAAAGAGCGAGAGTATAAATACCCTGGAACTTCCAGCAGTGCAGCTGGCTCTGAAGCACTTTGCACCATTTTTGAAGGGCAGGAACATTCTCGTCAAGTCCGACAACACATCAGTGGTTTATCACATCAACCATCAAGGGGGCACGAGGTTCATCCAATCCCTTCAGGTATCACAGGAACTGCTGACTTGGGCCTTCCCTCGGTTTGCAAGCATGAGCAATGCACATCCCAGGGGTGTCAAACGTGGTGGCAGATTTCTTGTCGCGCCACAGACCTCCATCGGGGGAGTGGAGGTTCAACCCAGAGGTGGTAGAGATGATATGGCAGCGGTTTGGCAAGGCGGAGGTGGACCACTTCGCCTCTGCGATATCGAGCCATTGCCGTCTCTGGTTCTCACTAGCGGATGAATCCAGTCCGCTGGGGCAGGATGCTCTAGCCCACGCCTGGCTACTTTATGCCTTTCCTCCGATACCTTTGATCTTGGTGACTGTTCACAGGGTCCTTCAAGGACACCACAGGCTGCTGTTAGTAGCGCCGAACTGGCCAGGGAGACCTTGGTTTCCAAGCTCCTAGAGGGGGATCCCTGGAGCCTTCCCAGGAGAATGGATCTCCTCCACCATTTAGAGGGTCAGATTTGGTACCCAAATCCAGACCGCCTGCACCTCTGTGTTTGGCCGGAACCACTTTTTAGAGTCTGCGATTGTGAGGTGCAGAACACCATATTGAACTCTAGAGTGCCTTCTACCAGGAGTGCTTATGCCTATCGATGGAAGCTCTTCACTGATTGGTGCAGAGAGCATGCAGTGGCCCCAGAGCACTGCCCTGTTCCCCTGGTTTAACGTTTTCTGCAGTCGCTGTTAAAATAATAGGGCAGCTTCTACCATAAGAGTCTATGTGGCTGCAATTTCAGCATATCATGTGTGAATAGATGGTCAGCCATTGGGGACTCATGCTTTGGTTACTCTAGTTACTTGGTTAGTTTCTTAGAGGTGCTCAATGACTGCGCCCTCCTCAGTCCACTTGGGTGCCCTCAAGGGACCTGAGCCTAGTCCTAAAATCTCTGACATTGCCCCCCGTTTGAACCTCTGGAGCAGAGTGACCTAATGTGGGTCTCACTGAAGACAGCGTTTCTCTTGGCCATTACTTCGACTAAGCGTGTGAGTGAACTCCACGCGTTATCAGTTAACACATCCTGTATGCGCTGGAATACAGGTGGCTCAGTAGTGACGTTATGGCCGAACACAGCATTTGTCCCCAAGAGGCTCTCTGCCAATTTTAGAAACCAGGCTATTGATCTGGCAGTATTTAACCCTACGGTATTGAGTACACAGGAGGAAAGTGGAAGCAGACTTTTGTGCCCAGTAAGAGCTCTCTGGGGCTATCTGATGGTCACAGAAGTTTTTTGGCAATCAGACCAACTTTTTCTCTTTTATGAGGGGCCAAAAAGACGTCAGCCCCTCTCAAAGCAGAGATTGTCGCACTGGGTAGTTGAGGTTATCACCCATGCTTACAAATCTAATAATTATCCAGTGCCATTGGGGGTGAGATGCCATTCGACAAGGGGCATCTCAACGTCTTGGGCTGCACTGAAAGGTGTCCCTCTATGTGACATCTGTGAATCAACATCATCAACAAATACCTTTTCCAGATACTACAGGGTTGATGTGGCTGCTTCTGATACTATTGAAGCAGCTGTCCTGTCTGGACCCTCAACTTCCTCTTAAGGATAAGCAGGACCTCCTTGTGACCTTGTTGTTATAAGTCATCCAGTGTGAAGCACGTTCAGGAAGAATGAAATAGAACGAGAGTTACGTATGTAACTACGGTTCTATGAGTTCTGGATGACCAGCAGAACTTTCTGTCAGGGCAAGAGGATTCCGTAGGGACAGTCTGCAGGAAGTCACAGGGTTAAATAGGGGAGCACCCCGAGTCATCCTGGTCATGAGGGACTTTGTTGGTATTAAACTCGACCTATGCATTTGCAATGAGAGATAATATCCAGTGTGAAGCACTGCCTCTGGTGGTCATCCAGAACTCATAGAACCGCAGTTACATACGTAACTCTCGTTCTCTGCAAGGTGTTCTAACCATAAATATCTATGCTTCTAATGATGTACTTGTTCCATCACTGACGGACAGGCATAATCTTCAGGAATATTGACATTTCTCTGTTCTTGCTCTACTTCATCTGCCAGTTTATCCCCTGCTCTTCATAGCTCTGCTGCCGCCATGTTTCCAACACCTGGCCCCATCTTGACGCAATGATTGACAGGGCGGGGCAGGGACGTGATCGGCTCGGAATGCATTTTCAAATCCACATTGAATTTTGCTACATTTATTGCGGGATATTTAATGAAAATGCATTCACGAGTATCTTAACTGTGAGTGTAAATGCAATTAGAAAAATAACATTTAAATGGCCATTTTGCTACAATTTCTGCTTGAACATGTTAAACATATGTACATCATTTCTGTAATACATTTTAATTTTAATTTTGCAACACATAAAGTGTTAAAATATGTTAAAACTAGTATAGGAAATAGCAAATGTAAATTATATTATTGAATTTAAATGATCATTTTGCTCCAAACATTGCACATATGGTATGGAAAATTTAAATTTAAATACAGTAATGCATTGCCATTTTACATATTGGATTGTCATTTTGCATATTACATTTCAAATTGAAAATTGCTACCCAAATGCTTACTCCATGTGGCCCTGTTTGGTATTGCAGCTTGACTTGTAGTTACACATTGTGTGTGTAAGCTCTAAACCAGTGGTTCCCAAACTTTTTAGAGTGGCGTACTCCCTGAGGCATTTACCATCCTTTTGCATACCCCCTCTCTTCCACATAGACTTTTAGTTACACCTTTTCCATTAAGGAAAAAAAAAAAAAAAATCCAGGAACATATGCATTAAAATCATCATAATCTTGTATAGCAGTTGAACAAATCTCTTGAACTGTTTTTATGATTTACTGAGAACTTTTGTGTTTCTTTAATTTCAGACCTGATGGATGAGAACAACGAGAATGATCAACTGAATAAAGTGGAGGAGAAACATCATGTCAAAACTGAAGAAAAAAAAGGTTTTCAAGAAGTCTTTCAGCTGCTCTCAGTGTGGAAAGTGAGTTTAACAATTAAATATATCCTCGAGGTTCACATGAGGATCCACACTGAAGAGAAACTGTTCACATGCAGCCAGTGTGGAAAAAGATTCACATTCAAACAAAATCTCCGGGTTCACATGAGAGTTCATACTGGAGAGAAGCTGTTCATATGTGATTATTGTGGGAAGAGTTTCAAATATGAGGGAAACCTTAGGGACCACATGAGGATCCACACTGGAGAGAGACCCTATGAATGTATTCACTGTGGAAATAGTTTCTCTGATAGGAAAACCTTTAAGATCCACATGAGCATCCACACTGGAGAGCGGCCTTTCGCATGCTGTCAGTGTGAAAAGAGGTTCACACAGGCGAAATATCTTAAATCACATCTGCGTTCTCACTCTGGAGAAAGACTATTCAGCTGCGATCAGTGCTGCAAATCATTTTTTACAGCATTATCCCTGAAGAAGCACCTGAAAGTTCATATACAGAAAAAGCCACACTTGTGTTCTTTGTGTGGAAAGAGTTTCACAGAGCTCGGTTCATTAATAGTACACCAGAAAAGACACAGCGGCGTGAAGAATCACATATGCAGCGAGTGCGGGAAGTCATTTATCACAAATAGTGAACTAGAAGTGCACCAGAATATCCACACTGGAGAGAAACCGTTCAAGTGTTCACACTGCGACAAGAGATTCAACCAATCAGGAAACCTGAAAACTCATGAGAGGATCCACACTGGAGAGAAACCATACACTGGTGGCTGAATTCTTTATCGGACTCCTGTCAAACGGATCTGTTCATTTGTCTTTCAGCCATCAGCGGAATTGTGTGTGTGTGTTTGTGTGTGTGTGTGTGTGAATTGTTCAAAAGTTTGGGGTCAGTATTTTTTCTTGAAGGGAAGTAATATTAAAATGATTTCTTATTTCCAAATCAGCATATTAAAATGAAGGATCATGTGATACTGAAGAGTAATAATGCTGAAAAATTTGTTCACAGAAATAAATTAAATTTTTACAATGTATTCGAATAGAAGTCTGTAATAACTTTTTTTTTTCAATATTACTGTTTTTGATTGTATCTTCTTTCACTGACCCCAACATTTTAAATGGTAATGCTGATCCATTTACATATTTTTTTTATAACTAAGGGCACTAATAATATGTTACAAGAAATAAAAAAGGAGCACAGTCTTACTAAGGTTACTTTACAATCAGGTGCAGAGTTAAAGCTATGGACACGCCTTATAGAAAACGTTTTAAACATGGAGAAATAAGAAGTACTTTTGTACAGTTCTGTTGTTTTATAAATTTAACAATTTTTATAAATTGTTAAATATGCCTCCTAATAGGACATTTCTACAGTTGCATTTTTTTGTCATTTTTGCCCTAAATAAAGCTTAATTTCTTCCGCTGATTAGGAGTGAACAGCAGAATATCAGACAGAATGAAGCACTTTAAAAATAAATAAATAAATAAATAAATAGCTTTTTATATATTTTAAAGATCTTTGCCGCCTTTATTTCTGTCTGCACTGTGGAAAAGCAGTGTGTTTTCCCGCTCCAGTCCACTAGGTGGTGACAACGCACCATAAGTTGCCACAACAGTATAAGAAGAAAGCAAAAGAAGATAACTACTCTTTGGGGTCTGATCGGTGCAGAGATGATCGTCTGGGGTGAGTAAAAAATAACTATTTTCCGATTATGTGGACAACATGTCACCACATGTGCTACAAAATGTGGAAAACATGTTATTAACATGTGGAGGACGTGAAAAATGTTTCCACATGTTGTAAGGTTTTAACACGTGTATCGCATCTGACCACATGTCTCAGAATAAACTGTATATATACTGTATATTGTTATGTTTATGGGTCCAAGACATTTAGATGTCCGCATCAAAAGAAATTTACAAAAGTGATTTTGTTTAGGCTGCATAAAAAGCACATTAAATGCAAGTAAAACGTCTACTTTTAATTTTTCAAGTAAGTTTGGGGGAATAAAATGTCAAAATGTGGGTGAAATAATGGTCAATTGTCATTCAGTGTAACACTTATATTTATGTAAAATTGAAACATACTTATTCTGACCTTTTAAATATTAAAATATAGAAAAGAATAAGTGAGCATACTAAATTTAATTTTTGCTGACAAATGGGCAAAACCTAGGTTAGTGGCAAAGTTTAAATTCAGCAAAATGTAAAATTCATTTTGAGATTTCTAAATTGCCTATTTAAATTGCAAATTTCCACAAGCAGATATTGCAATAATGGAAAATGATATTTAGCCACAACTTCACACCACATGGCTCCACCCTGTGGAATAATAGGACCATCACAATAAATAGGAAGACATTATTCAAACAAGAGTGATATGAGGAAAAAGTTTTATATGTTGTTGATTTGATAGATGAAGCTGGTCAGTTATTCAATATAATTCATTTATGGAGAAATTTGCGATAAAATGTGCTTTTACATGTAATTTGTGTATGTTTTCATATGCATATTACTGTTCCCTACTTGAGTTGTATATTGATATTGTCCAATAAATTAAATTAATACATTTTAATAAGTAATATTAATAAAATAAATAAAATTCAGCCGCGTTTAGTGGTGACGTAATGTCCTCTCATCTCAAACGGCTGTGGGTTGGCTGCTAGACACGATTTAAGATGGGAAAAATGATTGAAAAAATAAAGCATCCATTCAAGATTGGAATGAATTTGACTCATAAGCATGTATCGCCGATCCCTTTTTTCAAAATCATATTCATAACGCTTTTTCTATTTTGAAATATGACTGAAAGTCGAAGCTCTGCGCATTTGCATCGTTTGAATCCTAACGGCCAACTACCACTGTTCGCTGAGGGAAATGTTAAGCAAAATGTCTATTTATTAGTAGTTTTAAACAATTTAATGTTAAGGATTGTTTTTTATAGTTGTACGTTTTACATTTTAAATCATTTAAAACTTTTCTCACCCTTACTCACCCTCATGTCGTTCTACACCCGTAAGACCTTCATTCATCTTCGGAACACAAATTAAGATATTTTTGATGAAATCCGATGGCTTAGTGAGGCCTCCATTGCCAGCAATGTCACCGAACCTCTCAAGATCCAGAAAGCTACTAAAGACATATTTAAAACGGTTCATGTGACTACAGTGGTTCTACTGTAATATTATAAAGCGACGAGAATACTTTTTGTGCGCCAAAATAATGACTTTTCAACAATATCTAGTGATGGGCGTTTTCAAAACACTGCTTCGGAGCTTTGTGAATCTTTTGTTTTGAATTAGTGGTTCTGGTCGCGTAAACGAAGCCTCTTTTTCTGAAATCACGTGACTTTGGCGCTCCAAACCACTGATTTGCTTACGCCACCGGTAGTTCCTTTTGTGCTGGGTTACACCTTTTACACTCTAAAGTAGTCTTTATTCGTCTCTTACAATGTAACATGCTCTAAACACACATCTTAGGCATTCAGAATAATGTAAGTTGACACTTTTTCCTTGTGATCGTGCCTTTTTGAAGGATTACGAAATCGTGGCATCCGTAATCATACACAGCAAAATCTCCAGTGTTGAAATCCTGGTGTTAAGGACTTGTAAAGAGTTAATTTTCTGGTGTTGAATTTCAACACAGCTAGTGTAAACAGCAGCTTCTGGCTGGTGAAAATATGTAGTGTTAAATCTCATAACACTGAGAGAGTGTAATTAGTTACATCCGGGACATTTACGTGCTGTGAGCACCGAAATGAGCTGAAACTTTTGTCACAGACGCCATTTTCTTTGACTCGCGATGCAGAGCATTCGAGGACTGGAAACGCCGATGTTAAGTGTTTTATCGCATTTACACGTGCATTTTATAACATCATGTTGTTTTATAACTATTAATGTGCTGTGCGCGGCTAAACCGTTCTCAGAGAGGCATTTTGATGGACGCGCGATCAGGAGCAGACCAGACCAGGATGAAGAGGTTGCTTTTTAACAGGGAAACGCTGAAAGTAAGTGTTTTATCTCATTTACAATATGTATTTTATAACATATTGGTTTATAGCGATATTTAAATGCTCTGCGCACTTAAACGAGCCGAAACTGTTCTCACAGGCGACATCTTCTTTGACTTCCTTGAAGAGGTTTGCTTGTAACATGGAAGACACCAAAAGTAAGTGTTTTCAGCCTAATTTACGTGTATTTTTAGGTATTATATTGTTTTATAACGATATTTTTGTGATGTGCGCGCCTAAACCTTTCTCACAAACTAAGGCTCTGCATCTTCTTTGACTCGTGACGCGGTGCAGACACAGAGTTTGCTTTTAAAAACGTCGACTTTCGGTGTTTTAACTGTTAAAAGCAAACTCCATTTAAACTAATTTACAATATGGATGTTATAATGTGTTGTTTCGTGACAATATTTGTCATGTGCGCTACTAAGCTTTTCTCAGGGATGTCATTTTCTTTCTCTCGTGATGCAGTGCAGACAAGGAGTTCAGAAGCATAATGTTCATCCACTGAGAAGGAAACCAAGACTGTTCTGATAAACAAGCAGCAAAAAAAAGGTATGTATATGATATAGAAAAATGTGTAGTGCTAGTCTTGGAAGGTTATTGGTCAATATCTGTGCTTTATTTACAATACCACTTCATACTGCTTATTGACAGGTATTATTGTCAGGGACATGATGGTATTTAGAAAAATATAATGAAAGAATGGGAAAAAATACTGTAGAAGTCAATGTGAGCAAATGATGACAGAATTTTCAATTTTGGGTGAAGTACATGGGTAAGAATTTTAATATAATTGATTTATTATGAATAGGATCTGAGTTTAAAACTAGGGAAAAATGTCTTTTTTTTTCCCTTTAAAACTTGTCTAAAGTATGTCTTCATCCTCAACTTTCTTTTACTCTCATTGCCAGCACACCTACCTTATGACCAAGAATGCACTTGAAATCATCACTTTATTTTCTTATTTGGGGGACCAATATTCTTAGTATGGGTAAGCAGTTCTTTCAGATTAAATATTTATTCTAAATGTATTTATCAGTTTAACTTTTGGTTAATGTTTGGATATGCCTTCGTGTTTAAATGTATTTTTGCTATTTGTGTTTTTAGGAGCATTTCTGATGCATCAAGGGTACCTAGCTTGGTGTTTAAAGACTCTACAGACTAGAACCTGGTGATGGTAATAATTAACAGATAACATGAGAGAATCATGGGCACAAACATCAAAAATAATCATAGCTTTGTTGTTATCTGGCATAACTAGAGTTTCTGTTCTTCACAACACTCATTTTGAATTTGTCCAGTCAAATTACTTTACAAACGAAACCAATTGTTTTTATGACAGGTAGATGTAGATTTTAGACCCAACAGATTGGGAAATCTCTGCCTATCACCTGCCCCCAACATCAAAAAGCCACAAGAAGAGAACAAACATCGTCCTCCTTCAGGCAGCTGACTATTTAGTGAGATTTTTTTTTAAGATGTGTGTCTTAATTTATTCCTTAAGGGTTAGCTCACCCAAAAATGGAAATTCTGTCATTAATTTCTCACCCTCATGTCGTTCCAAACATGTAAGACTTTCTTTCATCTTCGGAACACAAATGAAGATCTTTTTGTTGAAATCTGAGAGCTTTCTGTCCCTGCATTGACAGCCTATGCAACTACAACCTTCAAGCCCCAGAAAGGTACATTAAAGTGCTCCATGCAACTCCAGTGGTTTAACATCAATTTTATTAAACTACGCAAGTGCTGTGTTTGCCAAAAAAAAAAAAACATTTACCACTTTATTTTTTAAAATATTAATTTCCAACATGCGTTCATGAGAATTATTACCACTCATGCATGTTATTGATGTGAGAGCAGATGTTGTTGCGTGATATTGAAGATTAATATTTTGTAAATAAAGCTGAGAATTTTTTTTATTTTTTTTTTGTATGTGTGTGTGCAAACAAAGCACTCTCGTTGCTTCTTAAAATTAAGGTTAAACCACTGGAGTCACATGGATCACTTTTATGATTTCCTTTGTAACCTTCTAGGCTTTGGAAGTGGTAGTTGAATAGGCTGTCAATGACAAAAATCTCTTAGGTTTCATTAAAAATATCTTCATTAAGTGTTCTGAAGATGAACAAAAGTCTTACTGGTTTGGAGGATGAGTAATTAGTGACAGATTTTAAATTTTTGGATGAATTGGGCTAAGCTTTTAATTTACTTGGAAAACAGTCAATTCAAGTCTTAATCTAACCAAAATAGTTTCTTGTTTGAGTCACGAAAGTCCAAGATGAATGAACGTTTTCCGCCCTAAACATGCTCTGTTTATAAAACACAAGTAGTATTAATTGTAATTGGTCTGGTTTTGTGTTGTCTAGCAGGGAACCAGCATTCCAGGACTTTGAGAAAGTTGGATCTGCATAGCCTTTCCTGCTCTGTGAAACAACAATGCGCTGAAAGTTACTGTTAGCAACTGGACACAACTGATCCACGCATATCCTGGAACTTTTTTCATCTGCTGAATGTTGTGTTGACTCAAGCACTGCTGTACTGTTGCAAAGGTACTGAATCAACTTCACTGACACAGGACTTGCATTCACTGACATGTAGAGAACTTGAAGTATTACAGACCATTTGATAAGCAGCTTTCATATACAGGTGCATCTCAATAAATTAGAATGTCGTGGAAAAGTTCATTTATTTCAGTAATTCAACTGAAATTGTGGAACTCGTGTATTAAATAAATTCAGTGCACACAGACTGAAGTACTTTAAGTCTTTGGTTCTTTTAATTGTGATGATTTTGGCTCGCATTTAACAAAAACCCACCAATTCACTATCTCAATAAATTAGAATATCAATAAAAAAAAGGATATTTTAAACAGAAATGTCAGGCTTCTGAAAAGTATGTTCATTTCTATGCACTCAATACTTGGTTGGGCCTCCTTTTGCATGAATTACTGCATCAATGCGGTGTGGCATGGAGGCGATCAGCCTGTGGCACTGCTGAGGTGTAATGGAAGCCCAGGTTGCTTTGATGGCGGCCTTCAGGTCATCTGCATTGTTGGGTCTGGTGTCTCTCATCTTCCTCTTGACAATACCCCATTGATTCTCTATGGGGTTCAGGTCAGGTGAGTTTGCTGGCCAATCAAGCACAGTAACACCATGGTCATTGAACCAGCTTTTGGTACCTTTGGCAGTGTGGGCAGGTGCCAAGTCCTGCTGGAAAATGAAATCAACATCTCCATAAAGTTTGTCAGCAGAAGGAAGCATGTAGTGCTCTAAAATTTCCTGGTAGATGGCTGCGTTGACTGTGGACTTCAGAAAACACAGTGGACCAACAGCAGCAGATGACATGGCAGCCCAAATCATCACTGACTGTGGGAACTTCACACTGGACTTCAAGCAACATGGTTTCTGTGCCTCTCCACTCTTCCTCCAGACTCTGGGACCTTGATTTCCAAATGAAATGCAAAATTTACTTTCATCTGAAAAGAGGACTTTGGACCACTGAGCAACAGTCCAGTTCTTCTTCTCCTTAGCCCAGGTAAGACGCTTCTGACGTTGTCTTTGGTTCAGAGGTGGCTTGTTGTGACAGTTGTAGCCCATTTCCTGAAGACGTCTGTGTGCGGTGGCTCTTGATGCACTGACTCCAGCTTCAGTCCACTCCTTTTGAAGCTCTCCTAAGTTCTTAAATCGGCTTCGCCTGACAATCTTCTCAAGCCTGCGGTCATTCCTTTCACTTGTACACCTTTTCCTACCACACTTTTTCCTTCCAGTCAACTTTCCATGAATATGCTTTGGCACAGCACTCTGCGAACAGCCAGCTCTTTCAGCAGTGACCCTCTGTGGCTTACCCTCATTGTAGAGGGTCTTGATGATCGTCTTCTGGACAACTGTCAAGTCAGCAGACTTCCCCATGACTGCGGTTGGGATTACTGACCTAAACCCAGTATTTATACCCTGAGAATGGTAATTTAATAGAACTTGAAATTAAATATTCTAATAATTTGAGATAATGATTTTTTTATTTTTATTTTGATGAGCAGCAAGCTGTAATCATCAAAATGAAAACAAGAAAAGTCTGGAAATATTTTACTATGTCTAATAAATCTAGAATATATTTAAGTTTTACTTTTTGAATTAAATTACAGAAAAAAAAACTTTTTCATGATATTCTAATTTATTGAGATGCACATGTAATTCTGGTGACAGAAATGCCTATATTGTGCTTTAATCATTTATTTTAAAAGTTAACCTTCCATGATGTAAAGGGGTTTATCGTTATTTAAAAACTAGTTTGTTAAAACAACTGTTTACAATTTGCCTTTATTTTTATCTTTATACAATGAACAGATCCCAGACAAAGGTTACAAATAAATGATACAAAAAAGTATGACTTCCTCTATTTTGGAGTTTAAAAAACACTCTTGAAAGTGTGAAATATGTACATTACTGACAAATTACATTTTAACACTGTAAGAGTTTATTCGTAAATCCAAAAGAAGTGTATGAGACATCTGCTGGATTTACGAATAAACTCTTACAGTGTTAAAATGTACTTTGTCAGTAATGTACATATTTCACACTTTCAAGAGTGTTTTTTTTTTTTTTTTTTTTTTAAACTCCAAAATGGAGGGAGTCATATACATTTCAGCAGTGTTAATGTCATCAGTCCTTCTAAAATTTGGCTCCAATTGAGTTTAATGTACACTGTTTTTTTTTTTTTTTTGTTTTTTTTCTGTGAAGTTTTGTTTCGGAGTGCAATTAACTGCAAAAGTTAACCAGTCTTAAATGTTTTTATGTGAATGGTGAATGTTTACTGTTTGTATTATTGAATGTGGTGTACCTTAATAAAGTGTTTTTGCAACATTTTCTGCCATTTGTCTTAAGTATGGTTGGAAGCAGCTCCAAAAGGTATTGGTATTAACACCCAAAAGTGTTATTGCTGAACAGTATTTTAACACTTAATGTTGTTGTATTCACACTACACTAGTGTTGGTGTAAAATAAAAAGTATTAGTCATTAACACTGTAATTTAACACGAACACCAGTGTAGTGTAAAACAACGTTAAGTGTTGAATAGTGCTAACTTTTAACAATATACAGTGTTGAATTAACAGAAAATCAGTGTTACATTTACACTTTTGAAAGTGTTAATTTAACACTATGTAGTGTGGACACATATAGACACTTTGTTGGTGTTAAATTTGACACTGTAGGTGTTGATTTAACACTGGGGATTTTGCTGTGTAATCGCAATTTGAAATTTGATTAAAGGGATAGTTCACCCAAAAATGAAAATACTTTAATGCAATACTTTGTTTTAAATAGTGCAAATAGATAAGTCCATAGGCTTGTTCCAGTTTGGATATTCTCGATAGTTACATCTAAAAATTTCGCAATTGTTTGTTATAAGATCGTGATATGAAATTTTGGAAAGTTCGCACACACCATTTTCAATTAATCTAGACCAGGGTAGGGCTGCACGATTCTTGCTAAAATGTGAATCATGATTCTTCTCCATGGGAACTGAGATCACGATTCTCATTTTTTCAACCAAAACATTTATTGCACTGAAGTGGAAAAAAAAAGAAGTGCTGTCTAAACAGGACTTTCATTTATAATAAAGTGCTAGACTTAAAAGTAACAAAAAAGTCTCTCTTCCTTTAGACCCCTTTAAGTGAATAACTTAAAATCGGTAAGCTGTTGAACATAAACAATAGAATGTTAACAATAATAAATAAAAATTAAAGCTGCAAGCAGCATTTACCGGGGTTCAAGCATTTAAGGCCTTTAATAAACATGCGTAAAAAGATAAAAAAAGCTTTGTTTAGCAAGCATGTCACCACTTAAATCACAGATGAACAGCTATGATATATGCTAAACCAAACACAGAGAAAGAAAAGGCTTAAAAAATAATACGCATGCTTACACATACACACACACACACACACCACTTATTGGTTCACTTTCATTCTGTGTCAAAACAGTGTCTGTTTTGTGTTTGAAGTACATTTTCCATGTTCACTCCATTAATTAAATGTGCCTACACACACATTTTGTTGCAGATATGGATATTTGAAATCAATAATGAGGTAAGAAAATGCTTATTCCAGGTTTCCCCTTTAAAAATCAATGTAATTGTAATGTTATATTATAGCAAAAACATACGTCAAATGAACAAATGAAGTGGTAAACCTTGACAAAATGTGTTTTGTAATGATATTATAAGAATTTATATAGTTTAAAAGGGATATTAATAGACAACTTTGAAAAAAAAACCTTGAAATCTTGAACTATATTAGTGGCCTTCTACTGCCATCTGGTGGCAAATGACAAATTCAGGAAATTGCCATTACAATCATAAGAACATTGTCATTCAACACATTTTTAACTGTTAGAGGTAGCTATTGTCCCGATCTCCATGAAATTGCTTGTTTAGAGTCATGTCACACGTGCTTGCTTATTTTCACAAAGATCTGAGCATTCCTAGAAGAGATATAGGCTTTCAGGGACACTTGGTCAAGGCCACATTTTGAAATGACCCTTTTATATCCGCTAAAGGAAAAGTTCAACTTTTTTTGATCATTATTAAACAACAGAGTTCAGAGAATTGTACTGCATTGGTTTTATTCAGATTGAGCAAAAAACCTATGACTAGTATGCAAAAGTAGGTTTTTAAAATATTCTTGAATGAACGATTTGATTGACAAAGTAAATGATGGGTAACAAATTTTTTTTTTACTGATGTGGCACAATTGTCATTAATATTTCAACAGAAATTAAGTGATGAATTTTGACAAAATGTGATTGTAAACATTATAATAGTGATTTTATCAAGTGTAAATATGCATTATAGAACAATATTAGTATGACAAAATGACTACTTTAACCAGCAGGTGGCAGCAAAGGACCAGTCATTAGCTCACTTTCATTTTAAAAAAGGTCTGTGTTTAGTTTAAAGTACATTTTCCATGTTAAACATGCTTACACACACACACACACACACACACACATTTTGTTGAAGATATTTGAAATACATTATAGGTAAGAAAATGCTTATAGTGCAAGTCTCGTCTTTCTATCACCATTTCTGGTTTCATATTGAATGAATGAATGGGAATTTGGTTTTTCGCTTATCTCGGGAACAGGACGTCGAAAAATTCTGAAACTCAGAGGGTAAATAGAGCTCAACAGGCCCTGTGGAACGAGACCATCGCGGGGGTAGTGAGTGGTCGGGGGCGGGAGTTACGCCTGATCAAATGCATATCTTACGCCTGATCAAATGCATATCTTTTTGTGCTTATATCTCGAGAAAGCCCAGGCCAAATCGCACCAAACTTGAATCGAATCTAGTCGGGGAAAAGGCCTTTCCAACGAGCCCTTCCCCGAGGTCCTCGGAGGTATGGCTCGGGAGTTACGGCCGCTTAAATTCGGGGGTCCCGCGAACTAGCGATCCGCGGGGGGCGTCCCCGAGGCCCGCAACGGATGTGGCCGCTCAAGGGCCCGGAGGGGACCTTGTCCTCCGAGTTTGAGCTCGCGGGGACTTTCGGTTCCTGAGTTAGAAGCAAAAATGTACCGGGATTGTGACGTCATTGGCGGCCGCCATTTTAAATGGCGCCCGGTGGTTTTTGGCTAATATCTCGGCGATTCAACGAAATTCAACGAAAATGCCTTAAATTCATAGTGTGGACAGAGTTCATCTAGACGGTTCGAATGAGCCCGGTGCTGCCTGGATTGGTTGAGATTTCATTTAGAATCATAGGAACATTGTCATTTTTCATCATTCTAACTGTTATAATTTCTGTATCTGTTGCCCAATCTCCACAAAATTTGTCATGCTTATTTAGAATCATATGTGGCATATGCTCATCTATTTTCGTGAAGTTCCGAGTTTTCGTTTAGGATTTATAGGCTTTTGAGTATATTTTGCCACACCCATTTTCTAAGTGACCCTGTTATAGCGACCCAAATGATAAAGTTCAACTTTTTTTGATAATTATTGATCTAGAGTGTCCAGAGAATTGTCCTGCACTGGTTTTGTTCAGATCGGGTGAAAAACCTAGGACTAGTTCGCATAAGTAGGTTTTTCACATAATCATGAATATTTAATGACCGATTTGATTGACAGCATTGGTTCTTGAGGCAAAGTTGTTCAGAATGAGGAGATCTATCATATGATATGCATATTGTCAGTATGTGTGAAACACTACATGATTACAGAGGCGGAAAACTCATTAGCGCCAACTAGTGGCCGATTTATTTCAAAATTCTTACAGACCGCTAGGACCATGAGTCAAACATGCCCACCGAGTTTCGTTCCGATCGGCCTCCATTAACCTTGTCTAATAGGTGCTCAAACTTCATTGGCCGATGGCGGCCATGTTTTTTGAGATACGCCAATGTCCTCATAAACCATCATGCCCCCTTGGACCAAGACACTGCATGCCAAATTTCAAGTCAGTCGGACTAACGGTCAGGTGGTTATAGCTGTTTTCATGTTTTTTTCAAGTTATAGCGCCACCTAGTGTCCAATCGATGCAATTTTTTTTTTTTTTTTTTAATCCTGACCAAAGATTGAGCCCATACACATGTGTACCGAGTTTGGTGCAAATATCTCATTTCGTTCTCAAGTTATAGCCATTTTAGTAAAGTGGCTCTGCTGACATCGTACATTTTGGGGCCCCTTTGCGACCGTGAATCAAAATTTCAACTTTTTTTTGATAATTATTGATATTCAGACTCCAGAGAGTCTTTCTGCACTGGTTTGGTTCCGATCGGGTGAAAAACCTAGGACTAGTTCGCAAAAGTAGGTTTTGGACAAAATTCAAAATGGCGGAAAATTTTTCCTGGCGCAAATGAAATCGGAGATGTTCGTCTTAAGCCAAGGATTACAGTGATATAAGACACTTGATTCTAGGACAAACGGTCTATGAGTTATTAGCGATTTACAAGTTTTGATTGCTGTAGCGCCACCTATTGACCGATTTTGACGAGTCCGGGTATCTGAGTAGCGAGCAAGACTACTACCATTTGACAAAGTTTCAAGTCTCTAGGCCTTACGGTTTGGGCTGCCCGATCAGTTTTAGGGAAGAAGAAATAAAATAAAAATCTGAGCAATTACAATAGGTTTAAAGCACTTCGTGCTTGAACCCCTAATAATTAATAAATAGCACCTGTGCTTTTTGCACACTCCAACTGGCCAAGAACCTTTAAGGTGGCGGCTGGTATTTTTAGGTCTGGCTCTCTTGTCGTTCATGGCTAACTCGTACTGAATTTTGTGGTGACGTTTGAGGTGCGACGATGTGATGCCGCGACACGTGATAAAAGGTATCTTTTCCATGTTAATCAGAGTTTTTGTCCTAACCAGCCGCGATGACGACACGTGATGATTCTATTTTAGAAACGGTTTCTATTTTTCTGCGACGTCGCGGCTGGAACAACACAAAGTGACTGTTAATCTCAGGTACTATTTATGTGCTTTATTTAGTATGAAAAGTATCTAATGTGAGTTTGAATATAATTTTGTGTGCGTTTTATAGCCGTAGCCTACTGAAAGCAACAATGGACAGTTCACCTCAGATCTTTAAAATAACAAACAAGAACGTTCAAACTGTCAACTCGTTGTGAACAGACAAGTGAATTATATGACAAAAAATGTTTCAGTAACTTAGTATGTATTTTTTTTAATAATGTTAAAACGGTGTAATATTCATGAATTTCGTTAAAATTGTCACTCCAAATCCACCAAGTAAACTGACTAATCTGTTTAGGTCTGCCTCCTTGTTATATACGGCACGTGAGTGACAGCGGAGCGCCGTAAATGAGGAAGAGAGGAGAGAAGTGATCGGGATTTATGTCTGAATCATTCGCTAATCTCTGGCCTGATTGGTGAATTAATAGTGTTTTGTTTTACACTGTGTGAGTGTGACCAATAAACTTGACTGATCTAGAATCTTGGATTGTTGTAAATAAGTGCGTGATCTGAATACAGAGAAATACATGCAAGGGAATCGCCGTCATTTGAAAAGATCGCATTAATGTATGAATCGAGATTGTGATCTTTTTTTCGATTAATCGTGCAGCCCTAGACCAGGGGTGTCCAATCCTGCTCCTGGAGGGCCACTGTCCTGCAGAGCTTAGCTCCAACCCTAATTAAACACACCTGAACCAACTAATCAAGGTCTTACTGTAGGCTAGAAACCTCCAAGCAGGTGTGTTGAGGCAAGTTGGAGCTAAACTCTGCAGGACGGTGGCCCTCCAGGACCGAGTTTGGACACCCCTGATCTAGACTCATGCAGCAATATCAATATATACACACACAACATTAATGCTTGAATTAGTATAGAAATATATAAATTCATTAACCAATTTTTTTAATTGTTTTTTGTCAGATCTGCTCCTCCTCTTTCAGTGAAGCTCCGCCCACTGGAATTCACCAATAAATGCTGGAATATTCCCATCAGCCTACAAGTGAAGACGAACATCAAGAACAAAAAGGTTGGTGTTTATTCTTGATCCTTCATTAATAGTACATATCGCTATACATTAAGTTTATGATGATTTAATATGGTTATTTTAGACCAGATGGAGGTGAAAAAGAAAAGGAAAGAATCAAATGAGGTGGAGGAGAAATATCATTTCATCACTGGAGGAAAATCTTTGACTTTCTCACAGACTGAAAAGACTGAAGCCAAGAAGTTGTTCGCCTGCCCTCAGTGTGGAAAGAGTTTCACACGTAAAAGAAGTCTCAGGGAGCACATGAGTACTCATTCTAAAGAGAATCTGTTGACATGTGACCAGTGTGGAGAGGGTTTCACATGTAAACAAAGCCTGAATGAGCACATAGGAACTCATGCTGAAGAGAAATTGTTGACATGTGACCAGTGTGGAGAGAGTTTCGCACGTAAAAGAAGTCTCAGGGAGCACATGAGTACTCATTCTAAAGAGAAACTGTTGACATGTGACCAGTGTGGAGAGAGTTTCGCACGTAAAAGAAGTCTGAGGGAGCACGTGTGTACTCATTCTAAAGAGAAACTGTTGACATGTGACCAGTGTGGAGAGGGTTTCGCACGTAAAAGAAGTCTCAGGGAGCACATGAGTACTCATTCTAAAGAGAAACTGTTGACATGTGACCAGTGTGGAGAGAGTTTCGCACGTAAAAGAAGTCTGAGGGAGCACGTGTGTACTCATTCTAAAGAGAAACTGTTGACATGTGACCAGTGTGGAGAGGGTTTTGCACGTAAAAGAAGTCTCAGGGAGCACATGAGTACTCATTCTAAAGAGAAACTGTTGACATGTGACCAGTGTGGAGAGAGTTTCGCACGTAAAAGAAGTCTGAGGGAGCACGTGTGTACTCATTCTAAAGAGAAACTGTTGACATGTGACCAGTGTGGAGAGGGTTTCGCACGTAAAAGAAGTCTCAGGGAGCACATGAGTACTCATTCTAAAGAGAAACTGTTGACATGTGACCAGTGTGGAGAGGGTTTCGCACGTAAAAGAAGTCTCAGGGAGCACATGAGTACTCATTCTAAAGAGAAACTGTTGACATGTGACCAGTGTGGAGAGGGTTTCGCACGTAAAAGAAGTCTCAGGGAGCACATGAGTACTCATTCTAAAGAGAATCTGTTGACATGTGACCAGTGTGGAGAGGGTTTTGCACGTAAAAGAAGTCTCAGGGAGCACATGAGTACTCATTCTAAAGAGAAACTGTTGACATGTGACCAGTGTGGAGAGGGTTTTGCACGTAAAAGAAGTCTCAGGGAGCACATGAGTACTCATTCTAAAGAGAAACTGTTGACATGTGACCAGTGTGGAGAGGGTTTTGCACGTAAAAGAAGTCTCAGGGAGCACATGAGTACTCATTCTAACGAGAATCTGTTGACATGTGACCAGTGTGGAGAGGGTTTTACATGTAAACAAAGCCTGAATGAGCACATAGGAACTCATGCTGAAGAGAAATTGTTGACATGTGACCAGTGTGGAGAGAGTTTCGCACGTAAAAGAAGTCTCAGGGAGCACATGAGTACTCATTCTAAAGAGAAACTGTTGACATGTGACCAGTGTGGAGAGGGTTTTGCACGTAAAAGAAGTCTCAGGGAGCACATGAGTACTCATTCTAACGAGAATCTGTTGACATGTGACCAGTGTGGAGAGGGTTTCACATGTAAACAAAGCCTGAATGAGCACATAGGAACTCATGCTGAAGAGAAATTGTTGACATGTGACCAGTGTGGAGAGAGTTTCGCACGTAAAAGAAGTCTCAGGGAGCACATGAGTACTCATTCTAAAGAGAATCTGTTGACATGTGACCAGTGTGGAGAGGGTTTTGCACGTAAAAGAAGTCTCAGGGAGCACATGAGTACTCATTCTAAAGAGAATCTGTTGACATGTGACCAGTGTGGAGAGGGTTTTACATGTAAACAAAGCCTGAATGAGCACATAGGAACTCATTCTAAAGAGAAACTGTTGACATGTGACCAGTGTGGAGAGGGTTTTGCACGTAAAAGAAGTTTCAGGGAGCACATAGGAACTCATGCTGAAGAGAAATTGTTGACATGTGACCAGTGTGGAGAGAGTTTCGCACGTAAAAGAAGTCTCAGGGAGCACATGAGTACTCATTCTAAAGAGAATCTGTTGACATGTGACCAGAAACCTTACAAGTGTTCACACTGCGACAAGAGATTCATTCAATCAGGAGACCTGAAAAAACACGAGAGGATCCACACTGGAGAGAAACCTCACAAGTGTTCACACTGCGGCAAGAGATTCATTCTATCAGGAGCCCTGATAAAACACAAGAGGATCCACACTGGAGAGAAACCTTACCTGTGTTCACACTGCGGCATAAGATTCAGAACGTCAGATCTTCTGAAAATACATGAGAGGATCCACACTGGAGAGAAACCTTACAAGTGTTCACACTGCGACAAGAGATTCATAGTGTCAGATCTTCTGAAAATACATGTGAGGATCCACACTGGAGAGAAACCTTACAAGTGTTCACACTGTGAAAAGAGATTCACTAATTCAGGAAACCTGAAAAAACACGAGAGGATCCACACTGGAGAGAAACCTTACAAGTGTTCACACTGTGACAAGAGATTCGTTCATTCAGGAAACCTGAAAATACACGAGAGGATCCACACTGGAGAGAAACCTTACAAGTGTTCACACTGTGAAAAGAGATTCACTAATTCAGGAAACCTGAAAAAACACGAGAGGATCCACACTGGAGAGAAACCTTACAAGTGTTCACACTGCGGCAAGAGATTCAGAATTTCAGATTATCTGAAAATACACGAGATGATCCACACTGGAGAGAAACCTTACATGTGTTCACACTGCGGCAAGAGATTCAGAATGTCAGGTCTTCTGAAAATACATGAGAGGATCCACACTGGAGAGAAACCTTACAAGTGTTCACACTGTGAAAAGAGATTCACTAATTCAGGAAGCCTGAAAATACACGAGAGGATCCACACTGGAGAGAAACCTTACAAGTGTTCACACTGTGAAAAGAGATTCACTAATTCAGGACACCTGAAAATACACAAGAGGATCCACACTGGAGAGAAACCTTACAAGTGTTCACACTGTGACAAGAGATTCATTCGTTCAGGAGACCTGAAAATACACGAGAGGATCCACACTGGAGAGAAACCTTACAAGTGTTCACACTGCGACAAAAGATTCAGAAAGTCAGATCATCTGAAAATACATGAGAGGATCCACACTAGAGAGAAACCTTAAAAGTGTTCACACTGCGACAAGAGATTCATTCGTTCAGGAGACCTGAAAAAACACGAGAGAATCCACACTGGAGAGAAACCTTACAAGTGTTCACACTGCGACAAGAGATTCATTCATTCAGGACACCTGAAAATACACGAGATGATCCACACTGGAGAGAAACCTTACAAGTGTTCATACTGTGACATGAGATTCACTCAGTCAGGAGGTCTGAATGGACACATGGAAAGAAAACATTTGTAGCCCCTCCAGTTTGCACCGCCCGCTACAAGTGAGACGTGAACCCGGGCCCGACCTCATGGGAGGTGGGCGCTCTAACAAGGAGGCTAAAGACCGCAGTCTCTAGCGTCAGTCACTAGAGCGCCTCTTGAGAACAGGGGAGTGAGGTTTACACACACAGCCCTTACCAGTCTACGTCCGTTACACATGTCTGTAACTAATATCTGTAAAAAAGTTGTGAGATTCTTAAACACTGAAACATGGATATTCAAAAATGTCAAACACTCTAATAAAAATTTGAAGTTTGGGAGCACAGACTTAAGTTTTGTCTCATTTAAAGAAAAAAAGACCCTTGGCAGAATTTTGTTGAAGCAAAAAAGTTTAAAAAGTGAAAACAAAAAAGTTAGAAGTTTAAGTTTATGGAAATGATTTATGAACATTATTTCATATAATATAATATTTTCTATATATATATATATATATATATATATATATATATATATATATATAATAAAATATACACAAAGTAGTCAACATTTGAAGTGGATCAAAAAAGTCGTCCTAAGAACTAAGATGTCCTAAGAAGAAGGTTTTAGGACAATTTTGATGAAAGGTTTTGATCCACTTCAAATGTTGAATACTAATATATATATATATATATATATATATATATATATATTGCCAAAAGTATTGGGACATCCCTCCAAATCATTGAATTCAGGTGTTCCAATCACTTCCATGGCCACAGGTGTATAAAATCAAGCACCTAGGCATGCAGACTGCTTCTACAAACATTTGTGAAAGAATGGGTCGCTCTCAAGAGCTCAGTGAATTCAAGCGTGGTACCGTGATAGGTTGCCACCTGTGCAATAAGTCCATTCATGAAATTTCCTCACTACTAAATATTCCACAGTCAACTGTTAGTGGTGTCATAACAAAGTGGAAGCAATTGGGAAAAACAGAAAATCAGCTATGAAGTGGTAGGCCACGTAAAATCACAGAGCGGGGTCAGCGCATTCTGAGCCGCACAGTGCGCAGAAGTCGCCAACTTTCTGCAGAGTCACTAGCTACAGACCTCCAAACTTCATGTGGCCTTCAGATTAGCTCAAGAACAGTGCGTAGAGAGCTTCATGGAATGGGTTACCATGGCCGAGCAGCTGCATCCAAGCCTTACATCACCAAGTGCAATGCAAAGCGTCAGATGCAGTGGTGTAAAGCACGCCACCACTGGACTCTAGAGCAGTGGAGACGTGTTCTCTGGAGTGACGAATCACGCTTCTCTGTCTGGCAATCCGATGGACGAGTCTGGGTTTGGCGGTTGCCAAGAGAACGGTACTCGCCTGACTGCATTGTGCCAAGTGTAAAGTTTGGTGGAGGGGGGATTATGGTGTAGGGTTGTTTTTCAGGGTTTGGGCTTGGTCCCTTAGTTCCAGTGAAAGGAACTCTTAAAGGAACACTCCACTTTTTTTGAAAATAGGCTCATTTTCCAAATCCCCTAGAGTTAATCAGTTGAGTTTTACCGTTTTCGAATCCATTCAGCTGATCTCCGGGTTTGGCGGTACCACTTTTAGCATAGCTTAGCATAGTTCATTGAATCTGATTAGACCGTTAGCATCTCGTTTAAAAATGACCAAAGAGTTTCGATATTTTTCCTGTTTAAAACTTGACTCTTCTGTAGTTAAATCGTGTACTAAGACCAACGGAAAATGAAAAGTTGCGATTTTCTACGCTGATATGGCTAGGAACTATACTCTCATTCCGGCGTAATAATCAAGGAACTTTGCTGCCGTACCATGGGTGCAGCAGGCGCAATGATATTATGCAGCGCCTGTGAGCCCCTGCTTGCACAGGGAGCGTGCCTTGTAACCATTGAGATGTTTGTGAGAGGCGCTGCGTAATGTCATTGCGCCTGCTGCACCCATGGTACGGCAGCAAAGTTCCTTGATTATTACGCCTGAGGAAAAAAAAAATTCCATTCATTCGTTGCTTTAGGACATGAAGAATTGCGTGTATGTTATACCCTATACCGACTAAGCTATTGAAAGAGATGCTTCCAGAGATCATAGATCCTCTTCTTAATATTGTTAATTCATCTTTATCACTAGGATACGTACAGAAAACTTTTAAGCTGGCTATTATTAAACCTCTTATTAAAAAAACACAACTTGATCCTAGAGAATTAGTCAATTATAGGCCGATCTCGAATCTACCTTTTCTGTCAAAAATACTAGAAAAGGCAGTATCATCACAACTATGTTCCTTCTTGGAAAGAAATGGTATCTGTGAGGATTTCAAGTCAGGATTTAGACCGTACCATAGTACTGAAACTGCTCTCATTAGAGTTACAAATGATTTGCTCTTATCATCCGATCGTGGTTGTATCTCTCTATTAGTGTTACTAGATCTCAGTGCTGCTTTTGACACTATCGACCACAATATTCTTTTGAATAGACTTGAAAATTATGTTGGCATTAGTGAAATTGCATTGGCATGGTTCAAATCTTACTTATCTGAACGTTATCAGTTTGTAGTAGTAAATGAAGAGATGTCATATCGATCACAAGTTCAATATGGAGTACTGCAAGGCTCAGTACTAGGACCGTAGCTTTTCACTCTGTACATGCTACCCTTGGGAGATATCATTAGGAAACATGGCATTAGTTTTCACTGTTACGCTGATGATACTCAGCTCTATATTTCTTCGAGCCTTGACGAAACTTACCAATTCACAAAATTAACGGAATGCATAGCTGATATAAAAAGTTGGATGACCAGTAATTTCTTACTACTAAATTCAGAAAAAACAGAGATTCTAATTTTTGGACCAAAAACTTCTTCACGTAATAACCTAGAATAGGTTAGAATTTTTCCTCAGGGACACTACAGTGAAATGTCTGACGCGATACTGTAGTAGACGGTTGGATGGTTATAATTTTCTCTCCAATATTGTCAATCTTGCAAATAAAGAAGTTCATAAAGTCATTACTGTTGTGCTGTTTGGAAACATCAGAAGTTGAAGCTCTATTTCTCGTTAATTTAGCTACTGTATCAAATAAATACCAAGGGTTGTGTTTATTTCCTTCTAAAAGATTTGAGAAATAAGCAGATCTAGCAGTTTTTAAGGCCTTTCTGTACTCAATCATTCTCTCTCTCTCCACGAAATGTGAAAAACTTCTAGTTTTGTTTTCTTCCAGCTGCGCTTCATTTTTCTGGCAGCTTTCTTAAGAGCCTGAGTGTGCTCGTTGTACCATGGCATTGGATTAGTTTCCTTAATCTTCTTTAAGCACAGAGGAGCAACTGAGTCTAATGTGTTGGAAAAGACAGAGGCAATAGTTTCTGTTGCAACATCGAGGTCTTCTAAGCTATCTGGTATGCTAAGGTGATGAAACTGATCAGGAAGATTATTTATAAAGCAATCTTTAGTGGTAGAAGTGATGGTTCTACCATATTTATGGCAGGGTGGCGGTCTTGCAGCCTTGGCTAAATGTAGTATACACGAGACTAGATAATGATCTGAAATGTCATCACTCTGCTGCAGAATTTCAATGGCATCAATATCGATTCCATGTGACAATATTAGATCTGAAGTATGATTACGACAATGAGTAGGTCCTGACACGTGTTGTCTAACACCAATAGAGTTTAGAATGTCTATAAATGCCAATCCCAATGTGTCTTTATCATTATCTACATGGATATTAAAATCACCAACAACAAGGACTTTATCCGCAGCTAGTACTAACTCCGAGAGAAAATCAGCAAATTCTTTGATAAAGTCTGTATGGGTATGGTGCCCTGGTGGCCTGTATACAGTAGCCAGCACAAATGTCAACTTACATAATGTTACATAAAACACCATCACTTCGAAGGAATTATATTTGAAAGACTTTTGAGTAATACTGAAGATATTACTATAAATTACAGCAACACCTCCCTTTTTGCCTTTCTGACGAGGATTGTGTCGATGATCGTAACCTTGAGGGCTAGACTCATTTAAAGTAATGTAATCGTCTGGTTTTAGCCAGGTTTCTGTCAAACACAGCAAATCTAGATTATTGTCTGTGATAATATCATTTACAATAAGTGCTTTTGAAGAAAGGGATCTAATATTCAGCAACCCAAGCTTTATCATTTGTTTATCAGTATTATTTCTGTTTTTTATTTGTTGAACATCAATTAAATTTTTGGGGGAGTTTTTTGTATTTACTAATTTGGGGTACAGACACAGTCTCTATGTGATAATATCTAGGTGAAAGAGTTTCTATGTGTTGGGAATTATCTGACTTCTGTGATGTGAGGCAGCTAGCAGACGGTCGGTTTAGCCAGTCTGTCTGCTTCCTGACTTGGGCCCCAGTTTGTCATGTTTCAGCTCTAAGACTATGTGCCATATTACTAGAAAGAAGATCAGCACCATCCCAGGAGGGATGAATACCATCTCTTTTCAACAGGTCAGGTCTGCCCCAAAAACTTTTCCAATTGTCTATGAAACCTATGTTATTCTGCAGACACCACTTAGACAGCCAGCCATTGAGTGATGATAATCTGCTATCTCATCACGAACAGGAAGGGGACCAGAGCAATATGATATCAATGAGGAAAAAATTATTTGTGGTGTTTTTTCCTGCTTAAAATTGGACACTATAACAATATCAATATACATTTTCATTAATTTTTAGTTTATTTATTTTTTAAAAGTTCATTTAAAAGTCTCATTTTATTGAAAACAAACTAAAAAAAACTATGTTGCCTAGAGGCAACACCATACCATAGAGGGTTTATTAAAACAATATATTTTATTTGTGTATTGATTTTCAGCTGTTCTTTTTAATAATCAACTTATTTCAGATCATCAGTCTTGCTCGGTAAACACTCTGTCACAGTCACGAAGATGTACCTTTAATTTCACCAAGCTGATTGGTCACTAAAACCTCCGCAGTCATCATGTTTTCAGGTTTTTCACGTTTGATTTTGACGTGACATAAAGCGGTGATATCTAAGTGGGTGAGCTGTTTACTTACTTTTTAATTAGTCTTCCTGTTGAAGACATCATTTTGTTCATTCAGACTGACTCGTACAATGCGCACGTAAACAAGAGGCGGGATTTATCGAACAAACCAATCATATCCATTCATAGCTCGATGGAGGCACTGCCTCCTCTCACGTGACTTTCCCCCATTCATTCTCTGTCACCCCCCACCAAACCCACTGCACACTTTAGGGGCTCTGTTCATTCTCTATGAGCTGAAGGGAGGCACGAGAGACGTGGACTCCCGCTGTAACTTTACCTGCGGTTGTCGCTGTTGGACAGTGTTCTTTAGAAAAACGAGTGACTTGTACACTTTTTATTGTCCATTTTGTAATATTTGCATTGTTTTATTTTTGTAATATGGATTATTTTCTCATCCTAATTTTTTGAGGCACTGCCTCCCTTGCCTCCTTGGAGGAAACGCTCCTGATATATATGTATCATTTCAAAATACCTTGAAATAAATATGTATTTTACATTCATATGCATTTACTTACCTCTTGTACAGAACTCTGCTATTTGTTTTTAAAACGCTAGTATCGAACCGTGGTATTCTGTCCGCACTCCAGTCCAGTAGGTGGAGAAATGCACTGAAGTCAGTTTGTGATGTACCACAAAAGTAAAAGGAGGCTATGATCGCTCTCTTGGGTCTGGGCTGTTATCGATTGTATTGGTGTATCTAGGGCAGTGTTGGGTGTAACGCACTACTGAAAAAGTAAAGTAAGGGATTACTGTTCATTTTTAGGTAATTTAATTACAGTTACTTATGTACTTGCATTACATATTGTAAATTAGTTCAACAGTTCTGTTTAAATCAATAGTGATTTAAAATCTAAATTTGTCATCTAAAGGTACAAGTGAACGCTGCCTCATTAAAATCGTTAGCTGTAGTGCAGTTGCGTGTGAGTTCGCAACTTCGAACCAGTTTGCTGCGTAGTCGCTGTCTGAAGATGCCGGCAGAAGCGAGTGGCTGTTTTGCAGAATGGAAATATTCCAATTACTTCACTTTTTTGACACAGGTAGGCAAGAACATTACGGTAAAATGTAAGCTATGTCCTAGAGAGAAAAACGGTCTTCAGTCAGTGTGCTCTCAACCAAAGTGCACACACATAGCCGCCTCTCGCGAGTGTCAAATTTTCCCGGTTTATTACACATAAATGTTCAAATACACACAGTTATGTTAAAAATGCCCGTCTTGGCGTATATTCGCGTTTGTTATGTGAATGTGAACAGCATGTGTAACAGCATATTGTCTCCATCCATTAGGTCTTAGTGACAGCAGCCTTTAAAACATACTGTCTATTACTGTCTGTATTATAAATGATAATCAAGCAACAAATGAAAAGCTTTAATAAGGATTAATCTATATTTAATTTATACAGTTATGACTATGCTATATTCTATATTTACTATTTTATATTTGATTATTTAATATCTGTGGTATTTTTATTTAAGTAAAACTACTATTAGATCTATCTGAAAAAATATATAGCAATGTTTTATTTGTATCTTTAAATATTTTTTTTTTTTACCGTGGTATCGACTTTGGTATCGAGTATTGTGCACTTTTGGTGGTATCGGTACCAACTACTAGATTTTGGTATCCTGACATCCCTATTTGTTACTAAATTTTTTTTTTTTTTTTTTTTTTTTTTTATAGTATGTTTTGATAAAGCTAAAATGTTTTAAAAAGCTATAAAAGCCTAAACTATTCCATGTTTGACTCATATTTAAATTACCTTATTTCTGCCAGGTAGGACAAGAGTCTGGACGGCATTGTCAAATCATCCCACTTTAACCTTTTGTCGCCACATGGTACAAGCACGTCGGGATACTCTCCTCCAAGGAAGCCAGCAAATCAGTTAATGTTGAAATAGTGTACACTTTACAATAAGGTTGACAAATTCCATTAATAAATGCTTTGTTGAATGTAAGTAATGATAGTAAAGTGCATATAAACATGAACAACATATCTGTTCATGTTCAGATGGTTTCCACTTCAGAATTATGTTTACAGCCCAAATCAATGCCTTGTTAATAAATAATGCTGATAAGGTACACAATGGCATTTTTACCTTTAGGGTAAGATGGTGAGTTAGAAATGTTCACC
This sequence comes from Mylopharyngodon piceus, assembly GCA_039654765.1. NCBI lineage: Eukaryota > Metazoa > Chordata > Actinopteri > Cypriniformes > Xenocyprididae > Mylopharyngodon > Mylopharyngodon piceus. Next base: position 1,473,854 of record CM077453.1, on the reverse strand, counting down.
CTTAGTGTGTCAACCACTACATAAACTAATGTAAATATGTACAGTAAGTTAACCTTAAAACATTAAGGCTATTTACAGGCATTGTTCGTGATTATTTCATATTATCCAATGCATTAACTAATGTTAACTACTTGCGCTGTTAACATGAAAAGATGCATTAATATATGTGCGAGTTAACGTTAATAATGATTAACTAATACTCAACAGAGGCGTTGTTAATGGTTAGGTAAAGTTAACTAATGCATTAACTAATGTTAACTAATTGTGCAGTTAACATGAATACATGCATTAATATGCGTGTTAATGTTAACAAACATTTACTAATGCTGAACAGAGGTGTTGTTAATGTTAACTAATGCATTAACCAATGTTAACGACTTGCGCTGTCAACGTGAATAGATGCATTAATACATGCGTGAGTTAACGTTAACAAACATTAACTAATGCTGAACAGAGGTGTTGTTCATGGTTAGTTAATGTTAACTAATGCATTAACTAATGTTAACTAATACAACCTTATTGTAAAGTGTTACCGCTTCACCTGAGTCAACCACCACAGTAAACCCACCGGCACAACTTCGTTTGACAACATGCAAGCTCATTTTATCTATATACCAAATTGGTTCAGGTATATTTAACTTGGTTGAATTATTCTCAGCTGAGTTTAGCTGGATACACCTGAGTTCAACTGTGTATCAAATAGGTTCAGGTGTGTTCAAGTTGGTTTCAGAGGCCCGCAGATTGCTACACTTCCTCAACCTCAGAGAAGTCCCAAGATTCTCTCCTCCAAGTGCAGAGATGGTTTGACTATAACCAATGACTATAACTTAATTTGAAATAAAAAAAAAAAAAATAGTGACACTTTTTTTGTGTTTTTATTTACTCAAATACGTAACACTTCTCTGGTGTGGTCCAGTTGACAGCGGTCGTCTGTATGTCTATATGGAAACTGGCATCAGAAACTACAGCCATTTGGACAAACTTCAGTATCACTAAAGTTCAACAGAAGAGAGAAGATGCATCGTCATCTTTCATCTATCATCTTAAAGATCCACTTCGGCTTGGAAATCACCTTCTAATGGTGGTTGATTCGGTCCTGGTGCTGTAACTCATAACACGTTTGGACAGCAGTCAGTGTTTGATGTGGTTTGCCTCATGGTGATTCATTTCATTGGTATGAACGTAAAAGGGAAAAGAAACTGCATTTTATTTTCATTTTCTTCTGGAGCTGCTGTGCAGCCAAAATTATTTGCCAGTTATCACTGTAAAGCTGCTTTGACACAATCTACATTGTAAAAAGCGCTATATAAATAAAGGTGACTTGACTTGATTTCACTGCAAATATTTCATTCCCTCACAATGGCTCTCATGCTAATGGAATAAATTCAGGTAGGTTTTTGGAGAACAGATGAAATGATGTTAAGTAGAATAAGAATGTAAGATGCTTTTATCCAAAGCCGTTAGCAACTTTCTTCTGTGGAACAAAAGACTCCATTCAGCAAACCCAAATCCATCACTCGCTATCACAGGGAAGTAACAATGCTTCATTTCTACAACAGTATTTCGTTAACTTTAATGAATATTTGGTACATAATGTGTTTCTCAGCATGTATGAATGAGGTGTGTGTGTCTTGTTTCTGCTTCAGTGAGCACATTATTGACAGGAACCTTCCAGAAGCTTCTGTGAGCCATCGACAGATACATCACAAAACATCTGAAGAGCATTAAGCTGGAAGGAGATCGCCAGAGACTGTAACTAAACCCCTGATAAAGCTAATCAGTGATATCTGGTTTATTCTGTGGGATTTGTGTGTGTGTGTGTGTGTGTGTTTTAACTGACATTGAGGAGCTTCTGGATCATTTGCTTGAAGAGTTCATCAGTTCTCTCTCAGCTAACAGCTAAAGAGGTAGGCGGTTCCACAGCAAAAGAATCCGGTCGGTCGCCATTTTAACTGCAAACTAAGCTGTTAGTCTGTGGTTCCACAGCGAAAGAAGCTGTTGGTCGGTTGCTGTAATTTAATGGCATTATACAAATAAAAATTGTGTGTTTTTATTTACTCAAATGTTTGAATGTCATATACACTGTATTGCCAAAAGTATTGGGACACCCCTCCAAATCATTGAATTCAGGTGTTCCAATCACTTCCATGGCCACAGGTGTATAAAATCAAGCACCTAGGCATGCAGACTGCTTCTACAAACATTTGTGAAAGAATGGGTCGCTCTCAGGAGCTCAGTGAATTCAAGCGTGGTACCGTGATAGGTTGCCACCTGTGCAGTAAGTCCATTCGTGAAATTTCCTCACTACTTAATATTCCACGGTCAACTGTTAGTGGTGTCATAACAAAGTGGAAGCAGTTGGGAACAACAGCAGCTCAGCCACGAAGTGGTAGGCCATGTAAAATCACAGAGCGGGGTCAGCACATGCTGAGGCACACAGTGTGCAGAAGTCGCCAACTTTCTGCAGTCAATAGCTACAGACCTCCAAACTTCGTGTGGCCTTCAGATTAGCTCAAGAACAGTGTGTAGAGAGCTTCATGGAATGGGTTACCATGGCCGAGCAGCTGCATCCAAGCCTTACATCACCAAGTGCAATGCAAAGCGTCGGATGCAGTGGTGTAAAGCACGCCACCACTGGACTCTAGAGCAGTGGAGACGTGTTCTCTGGAGTGACGAATCACGCTTCTCTGTCTGGCAATCCGATGGACGAGTCTGGGTTTGGAGGTTGCCAGGAGAACGGTACTCACCTGACTGCATTGTGCCAAGTGTAAAGTTTGGTGGAGGGGGGATTATGGTGTAGGGTTATTTTTCAGGGGTTGGGCTTGGTCCCTTAGATCCAGTGAAAGGAACTCTTAATGCTTCAGCATACCAAGACAACTTGGACAATTTCATGCTCCCAACTTTGTGGGAACAGTTTGGGGATGGCCCCTTCCTGTTCCAACATGACTGCGCACCAGTGCACAAAGCAAGGTCCATAAAGACTTGGATGAGCGAGTTTGGTGTGGAGGAACTTGACTGGCCTGCACAGAGTCCTGACCTCAATCCGACAGAACACCTTTGGGATGAATTAGTGCGGAGACTGCGAGCCAGGCCTTCTCGCCAACATCAGTGCCTGACCTCACAAATGTGCTTCTAGAAGAATGGTTAAAAATTCCCATAAACACACTCCTAAACCTTGTGGAAAGCCTTCCCAGAAGATTTGAGGCTGTTATAGCTGCAAAGGGTGGGCCAACTCCATATTAAACCCTACGGATTAAGAAAGGGATGTCATTAAAGTTCATGTGCACGTAAAGGCAGGCGTCCCAAAACTTTTGGCAATATAGTGTACTTCCGTGGCGACTCTGAAGGGACTCATGGAAACAGGCATTAGAAACTACAGCGGTTTGGACAAAACACAAGTTCAACAGAAGAGATAAGATCCTTAGGGTGGTGCAACCGGTGTGACCGCTTGAGGAGGGACCCTGCAGTGAACGAACGGACAGAGGATTTGATTGAATTTGTATGAATGTAAGGGAAGTGAAATAGCACTTGACTGCAAACACTTTCAGTCCCATGTAATGGCTCTTACTTTGACTTTCTTGTTGTATACTGCGACGTTACCTTTTTAACAATATACTTAGTCTGGCATTTCTTTTGTGATAAAAGTAGTTTGTAATCTAGTGTTAAGTCTAAATATTTGTGGAAAACTTTGTAAAAGTTATTTTGTTGCTCTGATATTCAGTCAGACCAACAAAAGTGTGCCAAGAACTTTAACCTTGAATGCCTAAACGCACTTGTTTTCTGATACCTTCAGATGAAAGATTCACTGGTTGTGTTGGTTTCTGCTTCTGAGGCTACGAACTTTGGTCAGATCTGCCTCGATATCACAGGGAAGTAACTGTTTGATTTCTTTAACAATATTTTGTTAACTTTAATGAACATTTGGCACATAATGTGTTTCTCAGCATGTATGAATGAGGTGTGTGTGTCTCGTTTCTGCTTCATTGACGCAGCACATTATTGACTTTCCAGAAGCTTCTGTGATGGACAACGACCAACAACACAGAACGTCTTGAAGAGCATTAAACAGGAAGGAGATCATCAAACCGTAACTAAATAAAATCAGTGAAGTTTGCTTTGATACTTTAATTTGTATGTGTGTGATTTCTGTGTTTTCTAGCTGACATTAGGGAGCTGAAGCAGCTGGTTGAAGAGATCATCGGTTCTCTCTCGGGTCCAGCTAAAGATTTCTACCAGCATAAGTTTGACTCTCCAATATCTCAACCATCATAAATTACTAGAAAAGTATTAGCTCAGACCACCGTCATGTATCCCATCACCCTTTTCAGTCCCCAATTTACTTTATTTGCTTTTTCACTGTCCTTAGTATTCAAACCACTATCCAACAAAATTGACATTACAGATACAATCCAGAAAGATTGTTACAAAACACACTTCCCACTATGATAAACCTGTAACACAGATCTGTTATGAATTCCCCTAAAATCCCAGCACAAAACATCCCCATTACAACCCAGTCACACTAACCAGTGTTTAATATCAGTAAACAGACAATCCTGCCTGTTTCAACACAAGCACTACAAAACATTTGTTTAATTCAGCTAGTGAGCCTCTCCTTTTTCCTCAGATCATTGCTGGCCCCGTCCTCTTCTTTTTATTCAATTTTCTCTTCTATTTCTGCCATCACTGAAAGCACCATCGACAGTAGTAGGGTTGATGACATTGTTTTTTATGCAGATGAAAATGAGGCTGTAAGGGATAGACCTGCAGTCTTTACAGTGGCACACAATGTATAAAAATCATAGATCACATGTCATTTTTACAACTTTCAAAACTATTTTATGGAGTTTTTGTCTGCTGAAAGTTTTATTGGAAAGATGTTTAATCAGATAAACTATTGGCATGTTGTGAAACTACAGTACAATCCACCGAACACAATGTAGTTCATTCTTTCACAGCCTCACTTTCATTCCTGTCATTCATGTTTACTGTCCTGTTCTCTGGTTAGTAGTTTTAGACATCCAGTAAAGTATATTCCTGCTGAAAACAAACCTGAGCTGGTCTTCCAACCTGATCACAGCTGGTTTAGCAGGCTGGTTTTAGAGGAGTTTTGGCCACTTCTTTACATGGTCAGGCCGATCTAAGATGGTCAGGCTGATGAACCAGCTAAGACCAGCCATCCATGAGTCACTCCAACCACATCAGTATAATAATCTGAGGCCTGGTTTCACAGACAGGGATTAGATTAAGACAGGATAAGACCTCAGTTCATTTAGGACATTTAAGTAGCTTTTATAAACTTGCCTTAGAAAAGAAAAAAAAAAAAACATTACTGGTGTTCATCTTGAGACAAAATGATGGCAGAGACATATTTTAAGATATGCTTAAACATGCACTTTAGTCTGTGAAACCCGGGGTGAGAGTCAGATCTAATCTCATCGCAATTTGTGTCATTTTTGTGTACAAGCCTTATACTTTTCCAGTAAGTTAGTTGTGTAGCTGTAACATGTTTGGCTTAATGAATTTTTCCAAGTATTAGAAGTGAGATGGCCCCCTCTTGTGGCTGGATGAATTTACTGCATTTAAAAATGTGTTGATCCTGCAGTGTTTAATGTCAGACTGTAAATACAGTTAAAGAGATCTTGTCTTTATTAGATCTGTGAACTCTTGATTAGTGTACTTACTGAATGTAGAAAAAAGGAGCAATGCTGCCTTAAAGGGATAGTTCACACAAATATGAAAATTCTGTCATTATTTTCCCACCTTTATATCATTCCAGTCCGATATGATTTCTTCTGTGGACCCAAAAGATGTTTTGAGAGAATGTTGGACTCCACTGACTTATTTTTTGGAATATCTTCTTTTGTGGTCCACAGAAAAAAAGGTTTGACACGACATGAGAGTGAGTAAATGATGAAATTTATAGTGTAGCAAAGTACTTGTGTACCTGTCTTCTGCGTCTTTGATTTTAAAGTAAATTTTGTGCCATTTTTAGTTTTGTTTGATGTGATTTTGTTTATGGCCGTTAATAATTTCCAGACAAATCATGTCGTTATTACAGCAGATGTGTTTATGGTCTGGACTAGAGACAAATGTCAAACTTTAGAGGTGATGAATTTATACATTAACACACAAAATAACAAAAATCAGTATTTGATTGATTTTATTTATTATCAGGCAATGGAGGAGAGATGTTTGAAATGCTAGTTATTTAGTGTACAAAATGCATCATATGGTCAAATGTACAGTCCGTTTCTGTGTTTTCAAGGGGTTGTTCACTGACAGTGCTTTGAAGTGACCAACAGTCATTCATTTACTGTAGCAGTATGATGAGATTACCAATGGAAACACCTACTAGAAACCAGTGAAACAGCAATATTGTCAATGTTTGTTAAATGTCACATGCTTTTACAGTATACATGCCTTTTAGCTCTACATTTTATCAGTCCATTCATTCATAGCTCAGATTTTGCATAAGAAATTGTCCCAATAAGATATTTAAAACAAAACAGAGGTCAGAAATTAACATTTCTAATGATGTACAGTAGGACAAGATAAAAAAGGAGTTACTTTACTTATGCAGTAAATAATAACTAAAACAGAAAGGTAATTTATAACTTAACGTTAACCAAAAACCGTGTTAAAAGAGATTCATTAATTCATGATACCTTCAAAATGTAATACGTGTTACATGAGCAAATGTTAATGTACAACACTTGTAAAGCATAGGAATCAAAATAATTATCCCCACTATACACCCCAAAATCATAAAATTTTGCCCCACCACTTTTGAAGTTGTGGTTCCCACCTTGTAGGGAAGCAAACCCTGATGTAACTAGAACCATGATCTCCAGGAACACACTGGGCCTCATTCATGAATCTTTCGTAAATATGTGATTAAATTCGGAGTTATGTAAAAAAAAAAAAAAAAGACCTGCTAAAAAAATGCCAGGCGCTCTTCTGGAAACAGCCAGATGGTGGCGCTTGAGAGCGCTCTGGTTGCTATGATGATATATCAATATATGCCAGGTAGTAATCTGTTGCTAGTATATGGTTTTGCAGATAGTTTGTTTTATTAACAATTACTGAATATAAAAATGAAATAATATCATCAATATTAACTTCTCATTTGTTGTTCAGTCGTACGCGGAGGATGATTGGTCGGTGTGGTATTTGTCCCGCCCCTCCTCCACTGTGATTGGACGGCTGGGTAAAAAGTGACAGTGACGAGCGCTGCGTTTTACCCAAAGTTTTCTTTTTTTTCTTTTCGTGTTACCCAGAGTTGAACAGTTTTCAATTCTCATGGACAAACAAACAAATAAATAAACACGACACGCACCTATCCAAACTTATCTTCCAAGCACTAACTTTTTACCTTGTAGTATGAATATGTTAGCCTTAAGGTTATGAATAAGCTGGTGTGTTCCAAAGCAATGACAAAATTCGCATTTAGGAGATATAAGCATTCAAAATTTACAGTCTCTCACTTCAGCTAAAATGGATCATGGATTTTTATGACATCACATCACACTTCAGCTTCTCATCAAATCTTCTGTCCAATCAAATGCTCTCTAGAATCTGATGTCCCGCCTCTTCCTACACTCAGACGCTGAATTTGCGGCTGAAATCGGTCATTTATTCACACATTTACTAGTTTCTACATGGTGAATGGCACATAGTGCACTAGGGGACGATTCAGACAGTGTAAATATGCTTTCCTTTAACGCGAATGAAGTCACATGAACTGCCGCAGCGCGAGCACAGTCTGCTCCGGTCCAGAGACACGAGAGCACAGAATGGCAAGTCGGCACAGACCACAAAAGGTATCGGACCCATTTGAATTCTGCGCAGAATACTGTATATTAAAGCGATATAGAGGAGATTAGGAGGAGAAACGTTAGAGATTAGAAGGAAACTGAGGTTTTACAGAGTCTAACGACTCTGGCCGAGCTGTAACATAAACAAAATGCTATTGGCTATTTTAAAAAGGGGCGGGGCTGTTCGATATATAGCCCTGTCTTCCTGTTTCAGTTGAAATTACGTCAACACATTGAATAATGCTGCGCGTTCCAAGACACTTCAGCGGGCCTTTTTAATAGTCGTTGAGGGAAAGTTATATCAGAGATTGTGTTGAAGCTGAAGCGTTTGGGTGATTTTGGCAGGAAGCAGGTGAAAATGTATTTTTTAAATTTTGAAAATACAAAGACTTTAATTAATCCGAAAATTTAGGTCAGAACAACTTTATGAACGAATTACTCAAATATTCGTTGTGCTCGTGTTTCATGAATGAGGCCCGACTGTCCCTTTGTGAAAACTGTTAAAATATCATTTGAGTTCAACACACTCGAAGCTCTGCAGGTAATCTACTGTTTCATCTTTTGTTTGGTCACTTATGGGATTTTAATCAATGGACTCTAAAATTCTAAATATCTGAATTTTCTTAATTATCCAGGTAGTCGTTAAATGTTTAGTTGCATGCACAAAGCACTCAATATTAAATCTCAATACAGCTTTCATGTTCAATATGCCACATATTTGGTAGGCCATATTCGACCTAAGATGAAATAAGATGTTCCTGTCTCGTTTTATTTGCAAGAAAGAAAAAAAAAATTAGATGTGAAAAAAACAATAAAGCAAACATTCAGATTAAATCATATGGAAAATACTGTAAAATACTGTAATGAGTCGTGAACCAACTGCATGTAGTTTCATGTTTTGAATACAGATCCTGCCTTTTCCCCCTTCCCTGTTTTGTTAAACCATATTTATTTCATATAAGATTAATCATATAGATTTATATCAGTGGGCAACATCATGCGCTTCATTAGAAAAAGATTGTTTTTGTTATAATTTACAATAAGGTTTCATTAGTTAACATGAGCTAACAATAAAAAATACTTTTACTAATATTCAAAAAACGATCTGTTAATATTTAATGGAACTGAGCAACCATGAACTAACAATGAACTATTCTTTATTAAAAATTAACAAATGTTAAAATACTGTAACAAATGTAGGTTACACTTTATTTTAAGGTGATGTAGTTACATTGTACTTAAATAAGTACTGAGTAATATTAATTAACTACATGTACTTACTATAGAGTTAGGGATTGATTTAGGGTTAGTTACTTGTAATTGTGCATAATTTACTGTTATTACTATAGTGAGTACATGTAGTAACGTGTAACTTCGTCACCTTAGAATAAAGTGTTACCCAAATGTATTGCTCATTGTTATTTAATGTTAGTTAATGCATTAATGTTAAGTAATTGGACTTTATTGTAGAGTGTTAAATTTTGTAAGAGAGAGTTTGTCATGAGATCACCACAGGGATTGAACTGTCAAACACTGACTTTTCCAGGTGAACAGAATTATATAATAATTTAAGTAGAAGAATATACACATACAGAAAACAGTAATACTTATCTCTGGTTTTTCTTGTTTGATTTTGTATTTTGTTTACTAAGGTTTACATTACATTTTTGTTTAAACATTTTTGGTGTAAAAGGATCAAATCAATTACAAGGTAGTGTATTAAACCAAGTGGAAGAACATATTCTTCATCTTTGATTAAAATAACAAAGAATAAAAGAAAGTGAAATGTTTGCTGTTGATGTTCTCTCTTCAATTAAAACAAAATTTGTTGTTGGAGGAGTAGTTCCCATGCTGGAATTTCCTGGCATTATATCACGTGATATCATTGAAGACTTTTCATTGGATGTCCTCTGGCCAATAAAAATCTGACAGCTGTTTAGACGAAGGTGGTTTGCTGTGGTAGATGGTGTTACAGGTGTTACATGGTGTTCAGCCGTACACCAATTACATTATTGCTCACCGCTGCAACCCACTGTTGTTTTTCTTCTTTTTTTAAAAAAAAAATAAATAATAACCTTTTAGTTCAGTTGTTGGACAACAGCTGTGTTTCATACAGCAGGAGCTGCAGAGTCGTGTTTATCATGTTCACTTGTCACGTGATGAAAGTAAGGAGGAGAGATGACTGACAAGATCATGGCGGAGGATTTGTCAGACCTGTGAAAATGTACTCACCGTGACATCCTTAAGGCAGTGGTTACAACTTGTGTGTGTATTCGTAATGATTACAATATGAGGACAATATTACAATACTAGGATAATTTATAGTTGAAAGTTTTGCGTGTCAGTCAAAAGTTGCCATCATATGAAATCATCACAATTTTTGCCGTCGGCTGAAAGCTCGTGCAGTATGTACCGTACTGTACTTTGAATCATAGCATTCTACGCAAAAGATAATGTGTATTTGGTACCATTTCATCATATTTAAGAAGAAACAACACAATGACTGAGGCTGTCATTCAACCTAAAGATCTTCTTTTATGTTGCACAGAAGAAAAGTTACAGACTGGAGTGACATGAGACACTCCAATGCATTTTTATGTAAACCTTTTCTTTGTCTTGACCAAATTAATGTATAGTTCCTTGCGTACAAACCAACAAAAAGTCAGCTGAGAACCTAAACACTGTTTAAATGCCTTTAACATTTATATTAATGCATTTAGCAAACAATAATCAATGATATTTGGTTGTGTTTGTTGTTTTCTAGCTGACATTGGGGAGCTTGTTGAAGAGGTCATCAGTTCTCTCTCAGGTCCAGCTGAAGATTTCTTCCAACGTGAGTTTGACTTCAACTTCACCAATTGATGCAGTGAGATCCAGTCAGGCAGAGAAGTGATGAATCAAAATGATTTTTGATTCAATGTATGAGCAATGTATGAGCCTTGCCCATATTTATTATACCTTTGTTCAGATCATTACCAGGAACAATATGTTATTAAGTATTTTCATCATGTCTGGAACTTATACAAATACAGCTGTACCCTTAATTCCAAGTAAGATAGATAATCATCTTATGCAAAACTTGATCTTAGACAAATACCACACATATTAGACAGGATACCACACTAAGCAGAAAATGGAAATAAAATATCATGTCTCAGCTTTTGGGGAAGAATCATTATAATAATAGGCATAGGCATACATTTTTCTTTTCCTGATACACCACAAATATCTCAGCCTTTATAAAATACTAGAAACACTAAAATCTGCACAAAAAAGCTCAGACTACTCTTATGTATCCCACCTTGTTTCACTGTCATCAGTAAGAATTAGGGCCCGTATGTATAAAACTTCTCAGAAATGCTCTTAAGAATAGTCTTAAGTGTCAAAAGATTCTTAGTAAAAAGTAGGACTTTTCAAAGAGTAGGAGACTTTTATAAAGAAACTAAAAGCAACTTTTAGTAAAGTCTAAGACTGATTCTTAAGTGCTGACTTAAAGGTGGGATAAGTAGATTTTGAAAAACGCTGTTGGACATTGTTGATATTTGAAATCAACCCAAACAAACCCACCCCTCTCTTCATTGCTCTGCCTCCAAAACTCACAATCCTGACCACTCTGCTCCAAGTTGGTCTTGAACCCCGGCCCGATCGCTACTGGCATGTGAGGCGAATGCACTAACAATGACTCTAAACACCTCATTGTCTAGCAGTCATCAGTCTAGCAGTCAATAGTTTAACTGCAAAACTCTCACTATCTGGCCACTGTTACACACACAATGCGAGTGGATGTCTCTCTCCAGCGCTGGAAAGCTTTTCTAATATTAACGCTGGTCCTAAAGCGCCCAGTCATAAACCTTTATTCCAGTAATATTCCTCTGAGCTTGTTCTGCAGTTTTTTTTTTTTCTTTTTTCAAATCTCCCTCTTGCTCGTTCTCTCTCCTCGACCGTCATACGCCCCTAATGCTGATTGATTACACGTTTGTTGTAGGTGTCGGCCTGACTAACTTCCAAACAGTGTTTTTGAAATTCTACTTACTCCACCTTTAAGTGTTGTGAACTACAATGATGTCAACTCAAAATGGCCGCCCTCAACCTCTGAATCAGCCAATAGCGAGTCTGGAAGGGTGATGTCACAGCAGCACAACACCAATAATTTAATGTTATTATAAAAAAAAAAAAAAATTTAGGAGCTAAGACCTAGTCTTGACACTTAGGAACCTTTATGAATCATACTTATTCTTAAGTCTTGGAATGAAAGTAAAATTACGTTGTTTTTAGAATTTTGACACACTGAAGACTAGGGATGCACCGATACCATTTTTTTAAGGACCGAGTACCGATATTTTTTTTTCTGGTACTCACCGATATTTTGTTATTGGTTGTTGTGTTTCTCCCCTTTGTTATTGGTTTCTTCCTGTTTTTCCGCTCTCCGCTGTCTCTCTGTTTTAGGTGCTGTGATTGGTCAAGTAATCTGTCCGTCATGATGAGTCATCTTGTAGAACATCCGATCATTAACGGGTTCAGGATAAAAGACGCCGTGGAGAACGGAAGAGGAGGGAGCTTGGAGTGTTCGTTGGCTGTGCCATTTGTTTAATGCTGCTGATTAGTGGTGGTTCACTTGCTTGATTGTTTGTGGTTTGATACAGAGAACGTCTTATCTGAACTAAAAACTTCCTCAGCCCGGAGATAAAGAAAAGGAAAGTATGTCACGTGACTTACATCTTACAAACATGCAGGATTGACTTTGTTTAGACACACTAGGGAAGGAGCGGGTGCAACCTTGTGTAAGTTTTGTTCTGATAGATAGTGAAGCTTTGGTTATGGCGTGAACGCAGAAGATTTCTTTATTTTCTGGTTTTGTTTTCAGTTAGTTTAGAGGGCGGGGAATTAGTTAGTGAATGTTTTGGTTTTGTTCTTTTCGTTTGTTTAGCGCCGCTCATTTTCTTTTTCTCTGTGGCTTGTTTCAATTTATTATTTCATTTCTTTGTATATAGTTGTAAATAGGGATTTTTGGTTGGTGTTTCCATTTGTGTAAATTTAATTATTTTTGTAAATAAAGCGAACCACTTTTTGTCACGTTGATTGTCCTTGTCACTCACCCACAATACTCCCCAGAGACCAAGATTATAGGTTGTTTAAATTTTATTATGTGCGTCTTCCTCATACCTCCATGCCACCAGGGGACGTAACACGATGCCTATACATTTATTATTATTTATTTTTATTTTTTTTTAATTTTTTTGGTGATGTTGCAGTTTTCCAAGTACAACTCAGTGAGACTAATGAATGTAGGACAGCTTCTTTATTATTACTCCACTGAAAAAAGTAATAATTTTTATGTGCTTGTCACAAATTTAAAGCACAAATTTCACAATGTACAATAACCTTCAAAGGGCATAATTACCCAAGTCATAATAATAATAATAATAATAATAATAAATCAAGTCTTTTTTAACCTGTGCATCTTTTGTTGTTTATTAACATTGATGACAGACAAATATTTAATTAGGCTACTCTCCCTTTAAGACCAAATCCAAGGGTGTAATATACTGACACATATCCTGTTTTCAATCCAGCCGTCTCCATTGACTTTGTATTGCGTGAGGCTGCCTCCTCGTCATTTCTGGCTTATAACAAAAAACAGAACAATGTCTAAAAGCTGCTATGTGACAAGGTGTACAGCAAACAAGCTAAAAAACCCAGAACTAAGTTAGTTGTTATTAATTTTGAAGTATTTCCACACCCCTGAGGCTGACATTGTTTCTGCTGCTGCCGCCGGTGTCTGTGCGCTGAAAATTCTGTCAGTTACGTCACGTGAGGTATCGGTCTTTGGTATCGGGGGCATTGACTAAAATTACTAAAGACTAAAATTTTACTGAGTTGCTTTATACATACGGCCCCAGATCATTAGCCAACAAAAATGACATTACCAATATAATCCACCAACAAAGATTGTTACAAAACCCTTCATTAGTGACAAACACGATATGAGCCATGTCACGACTCATTCAGTACAGGTACATTATGATAAACCTGTAATACCGGCCTGTTATGAATTCCCCTGTTATGAGATCCCAGTACAAAAACATCCCCGTTACAACTCAGTATTTCTGATGCCTGTTTAAATGAGTTTCCACTCTGTGATATAACAGAGAGAGAACGATCAATGTCAACTGGACCACCAGAGAAGTGTCACACAATCATTTGAGTAAATAAAAACACAAAGAATGTTAACATTTTTATTTTTTATTTTCTTAATGCAAATTTACAACAACATTTAAGATATGAAATTAAAGGTAAGAAGTTAGAAATATTGTAGATCAATCACCGTACAACAGCCCAAGAAGCCGTCGATCACCATTTTCTTAAATCTTCTGGATCATTCAACGTTCAACGTCCCAAGAAACTGCCGGTGAATCCAAGCATTCCATTCCAGCATCATGCTAAACTGTTTTGATAATTTTGTATCTGTGTTACTGAGCCACTGATGGCTTGAGAATTAGTTCTTCTGAATGGTTGAGAACTATATTTTCTAAATATCTTAACCAAGCGCCTTACAGCTGAAATTATTTCATAAACAGCTGAACCTAGTTTACTCCAGCTAAACACAGTAGAAAACATGTTAACCAAATTGAATATAGCTAAACTAAGCTGGGATATAGATGATATGAGCATGTAAGCGTTGAAAAGATGCATTCCTGTCCCTTTCACAAGGACAAACCATTGCTGGAGTCTTGAAGAAGTTGAAGTCGGTTGGTTTACTGTGGTGTCTGGTATGAATATAATGCTGGAATGTGTCTCATTTACCTCTGTGAATTCAGGCGAAGCACAAGCCATTGTGTTTTGTCTTCTTCAAATTGAGAGAGCAGATGATCGTCCAACGTCCATCCAATGTGTTTCATAGTCACGAGTCGATATAACCTATATAGGTAAATGGGGCGTGTCTTCAAACAGGTCTCAGATTTTCATTGGCGAGAAAAAAGTCAGGAGATCTGACGTCAAAATCTGGTAGCAAAATTCCTGTCCAATGCTAAAACCACGTGCCTGAGTCTGTCATATCAGATCCTGCCTCATCCGCTTGTTTCCTTATTTGGTTCAATTCAGTTCATCTGGTATTTGCATAATTTATTCCATTTATATTCACTTGCTCCTGGCTTAGTTTTTATTTTATTTTAGAGCTGTTCTCTCAATAAATGTCTGCGTATCAGCCTTGCAACTGAGTCTTATCCACTCCATAACAGACATAAAACAGAAAATAATGTTCATTATTTCCCTCATATTCTCCATTGTTGCTTTTCTCTCTTGCCAGTCTGTCAGTAACCCTCTGTTTAGTTCCTGTCTCTATGAATGTGTCGCAAGATGGCGGCTCAGAAGTAGCATCAGTTTTCAGAAGCTCTGCGCCACTCACTCGTGTTTCCTCTCATACTCGTTAAATGAAGGACGCAAGATAGCAATTTTGGAAATAAATCTTTTGTAGTATTTTGCTAGAGACTTTTTGGTCACAATCTTTGCAGAAGATGCCAATACCTGCTAAGAAAACGGGGAAAAAGGATTCAACTGCGGACGCATCGGCCGAAGAGCCTGAGCAGAGTTTGAGGGATGCTAACAGTGAGTCTGAACTCAGCCCGGCGAGTTCTTGATGCCAGCAGGAGTCTGTTGATGGATGGAGATTTGAGATACAAGGATTTTTCTGCTTCTGTGATACGGAGGTTTTATAATTCATGTTTGTATCTCAGCTGGGTGGTTCGTAAGAGGTTTATGGGTGTGTGTTTTTCTGAGCGTTCGATGCTGGAGGTTTGGTGAGATGAAGATCTGTTCCCAAAGATATATGGGGAAATGCCCCCTCGTTTATTTTCTTCTTTTCTCAATGCTTTATTTTTTCCTTGTATATTTTCCTTTTTCTTCTACGTTGCCAGTTTGGGTTGTTCTGATATGTTTTAGTATTAGTTTTAATGCCTTGAGACACGCATATTTATTTTTTGAATGCAACGGCAGGGTAATGATCATGGAGATTTTTGATGGGGAGAGCACCACCTGATCTATTTTTTTGTTTGGTTTAAGTAACGGCTATCAGTAACTTAAGACTTTGTACATGGATTGTAAGGGGGTTACATGTACAAATAAAAATACGGAATGTTTTTACGCGACTCTTTAGGGAGAATAGTGATGTAGCTCTGATGCAGAAAACTCATCCTATATGACCATTACGTTGTTAAATTTTAAAACTAGATTTAAAATTGCCATCTAAAATCTTAGCATTCAGATTGGAAAAAGTTCTACCGTTTATTATTAATTAAGACCACAAAGGGTTTATTAAAGGTAGTTCTACTCACAATTTTAGGTGGCTTTTAAATATCATTGAGCTTTCCCATAACCTTAGTTTTAGTTCTCTCATTCTGTCCCTTGATGCAGAAAAAGCTTTTGATTCTGTGGAGTGGTCTTATTTATTTTATACCTGAACAAATTTGGCCTTGGGGAATATTTAATTAAGTGGGTGCGATTACTCTATACGGATCCTCTTGCAGCGGTCATTACCAATGGTCACAGATCTGACAATTTTCCTTTATTTCGAGGTACCAGACAGGTCTGCCCATTCGTTTTTGCAACAGCAATAGAGCCACTTACTCAGATGATTAGAGAGGATGTGACCGTGTCGGGGGTGTCTCTGGGAGGTAGGCAGAACAAAATCTCCTTATATGCAGACGACGTGCTGCTCTTTCTTTCATATCCCGAGGTCTCTGTGAAAAGGATTGTAAACCTTATTCAGGAATTTGGGCAATTTTCTGGGTACAAGATTAATTTTTGTGAATCAGTTGCCCTATTTATAGGGAATAAGAAGCCCACAAGTTTCTCCTTTCCTTTGAAATGCTCAAAAGATGACTTTGTCTTTCTGGGTATTAATGTGACCCCTACTTTCAGGCAATTGTACAAAGCTAATTTTGTACCAGTTCTTAAAAACATTTGTGAGGATTTAAACAGGTGGATAAAAATGAATGTCCTTCCCTGCTTACTATATCCAATGTTCCTGTTTTACTGTCTGATAAGGTCATAAAAGAGTTGAATGTGTGGCTAAGTTTATTTATCTGGAGCAAAAGAAAACCTAGATTGAAATTATCAAAACTCCAGCTCACTAGTGCAAAGGGAGGCTTGGTCCTCCTGAATATTAGACTGTATCAATTGGCTTGCCAACTTCGATTTATTGTTGAATGGCTTAGTGAAGCCTTTAAATCCGTCTGGCTTGATCTTGAATCCTCACAGTCCAACTGCCTGTTACAAAATCTCTTATTTGTGCAGAACTCAATGTTGAGCAGAGCTCTGTGTAACAGTCCCTTAGTACGTAAAACTCTCAAGGCCTGGTGTGCTATCCGAAGGCTGGAAGGCAGGATCGATACAACCTCTCCTCTTTTGCCGATTTTGAATAATCTGGAGTTCCTGCAGTTACTGCAGACCCTGGTTTTAATTTATGGCATGCTCTTGGTATTTGTAGGATAAGTGACTTGTTTGAGGAGGGATCTCTACTGTTCTTTGATAACATAGCCATAGATATAATTTACCTAGGCAACACTTCTTTAGATTTTTGCAAATTAGAGACTATATATTCAAAAGTACTACGCTCACTTCTAAATATTCATTCTCAGTTATTGAGAAAATACTTCTGAACCCTCCTCCGCACAAGTTGGTTTCCCTTTTCTATAAAGCTCTATGCTCCTATGGTACAGTTAGTACCTCACACCTGATTTGGGAAAGAGAGCTCGGGGTGGATATTTTGGAAGAGGAGTGGGAAATGGTCTGGTCCCAGGCCAATAGGCTTTCAGTGTGTATTAGGGCAAGAGCCATTCAGCTTAGAATCAGCTTACAGCTTGTTTCAGCTACAATTCAATTCTTTCACTGCTCTGCCCAAAATGCAAGTCTGATATAGGAGATTATACTCATTGTATATGGGACTGTCATGTGATCCAGACTTGGTTAATAATAATATCTTAGGTTTGGCTTTGGGGTTGGATCCTTTGTCACTCCTTTTATAGGTTTTCCCTGTAAGCTCATTTAGCAAAAATAAAAATGGCTTTTAGCTTGTTTTGCTGCCAGAAAGAATGACGTCATGGATCAGCGATAAACCTCCCTCCATTAAAGGTTGACATTCAATTATAAGAGAGACTATTCCCCTGGAACTTTTGACATGCATTATCCACTCCACCACTAACACTTTTAACCGCATATGGACACCATACCTTGATAGCATCAGTGCCTCTATTAGTGATATTGGCCCTCATTTATCAAACGAACGTAGAAACCAGCGTACATTCGAACAGAAAAATCAGCTTACGACAACGCTCGCGTGTGATTCATTAAACTTTCGTATGCGGCCAATTCCATCGCACGAATGAACGGGTGTTGATAAATGTGGCGGCTGAAAACTGTTGTCATTTAAATATCACACCCCAAATTTTAGAAGCCTCACCCTATAGTTAACGACACAGAGAAACGTAACCCAGCCATAAAGAGGAAGTAATCGCAAAATAAATGTGTCTTACTCTAAAAACACCCCTCAACATCGTAATTTCAAAAAATAAAATTAGCCTAATTTAAATAATAATACCAGTAAATAAAACTAAATACTTGCATAGAAAATCCTCCACAGAAAATCCTTTAAATTTATTTTATTCATAACAGAACAAGAATGAAAAATAAGTAGCTATATATTGAAACACAAATTAGGCTATAGTGGCATTCATTATAAAGCAGAAATGGATTTATTTAAAGCAAAACTGAATTGGGCTCACATAGCCTATCTCTCTCATTCGGGAAGAACGTCTCAGGTTACGTATGTAACCATGGTTCCCTGAGAAAAGGGAAAGAGACACTGCGTTTACCGCATATGTGGAACGTCACTTGTGAACCGGTGTCTGAAAGCAAAGTATCAAATCTCTCCAATCCTATTGGCCGGCAACAGCCTATGACATCATCAAGACGCGGCCCGGAAGTATAAAGGAGCCGCCAGTGAAGCAGTCAGTATCTTATCGTCTGAAGGGACTGTTCAGCAGGCAGCCCTGATGCATGGCAAGGAACACAGTGTCTCGTTCCCTGTTCTCAGGGAACCATGGTTACATGCGTAACCTGAGACGTTCCCTTTCGAAAGGGAACTCAACACTGCGTTTACCACATATGGGGAATGAAATACCCACGCCGCCATGCTTGAGGGGAGTGCATGCCAAGAAGATGGCTAGACAAACGTCAACTAGCAGTTTCAAATGAAACATCAGAGCAACTCCCCCTCGGGTCAAACAAAGGCTGTCAGTGACAGCATTCCCTACGGCCAACAGCCCAAGCTATAAGCCTCAAAGAGGCCTTCCGCAGAAGGCCTACCAAGGCCGCTCCAAGGCTTCTGGGACCGAACCTTCCGAGGAAAGAGGGTCCCTCTAAGTGAATGTAGCCAGGGGGCCGGAAGGAACCCCAGCCAGTCACTAGAAGGGGAACACAGTCACCCCAAATGCCACCAGGGAGGCCGATGGCAACCTAGTCTTGGTCAGCAACCTGTCTGAACACAGAGCCTCAACAACGCATTCTTCAGAGAAGATATCCAGAAAGAGTGACTGCAAAGGGGCAGTAAGCAACTCAGACCAGAGCGTAGAGACGGGCATCCAGGAGAGCAGGACTCAGCTAAGTGCTCTTAACCCTACAAATGAGGGGAGTAAACTCTGCTCAATCCTAGGATCTACTCAGTGCCTGATTATTTGCACTGAGGAGGCTGTGCACTATAAAGGAACCCAACAAGGGGAGTACATTACCAGCCTGGGGGCTGATCCTTAATAGGGAGGCCTCGGAGAGGCCTTCAACCACTGACCAGCTTAGGGAGCTAAGTACTATGCAGGACAACCCTCAAAAGAGGGGAGTACAGAGCTCAACCTAACAGATAGACCGTGCACAAAATCATGGAAGCCCAAGAAGGGGCCTACAACATGACAACAGTTCTACACAGTGTAGAAAAATATAAATAAAACAGCAGCCTTGCTAAAGGCCAACATGTGAAGCTACAAGTTTAATCTGCTTAAGTTTCAACACCCAGATGTGGGGGTGGGAAAGCTTCAAGGGCGGCCTGTTAAGGAACACCTCGAACTGCTAGCTTGCTGAAAGCAAGAACCCACAAACATGTAACTCATTCAGAATGAAACCGAGTTAAACCAGCAGATAAGACTGTAGAGTGCCCACATAACAGTCCACCTAACACAATCCGACAAGCAGTGTACTCAGTAAAACACCAATAACCCTAAAAGCAAGGGGAGTACAAATAGTCACCATGCTCTAACGGAGGCTAGAAACAGGCCTACTACTCATAAGAACAGGTGCTAACCTGTGGCAGCAAGGAGTTAAGCTCACACATGTGTAGGGCAAAACTAGAACCCAAAGCATACACAATGCTTTGCTATTCATACATACCATCCTGAAAAGAATGGATGCTTTCACCAAACAGAAATAACACATCTGTACTGAACCCTAGAGAACGGGAGCTAACCAAGCTAACACCATAACCTCAAGCTTGAATGCTAATTCAAGGGGCTCAGGGGAAAGACAAATTCAGTAAGAATGAAGTTCTAGAGAAGTGGGGCCTAAGCAACATAGCATACACTTATCTAAACAAAGATAAGGGCCTACCACCTGAGACAACGGCACCAGGGAGGCTAGTGACAGCCTGCTACCTTAGCTGCTATCTAACTAGCACCTACACCAAAAGGGTAATGGGCACTTGGTCTGACAACTCAAATAAGAGGAGGCCAGAACTAGGAACTATACAACCTTACAAGGGATAGTAGCAATAAAGGGTGAATGCTTTAGTAAATCACCTAAACCCTAGTTCTAGCCTAGGCCGGCTAAGCTGTGGGCCTATAGGGCCGCACGAAGCATAGATCTGCCTGGGGCTTAAACTCAACCTCTGAACTCAACCAGAGAAGAAGAAACTCAAGTAAAGCAAAGCTCAACAAGCAAACAATGTCAGGCGGCCCAGGAGGCCGACACTAGACATAGATCTATCTGAAATAAAGAGTGCTAACTCAAACATACTCTAGCTAAAACCAGAGGAGAAGCTACTCTACCAAAGGTGGCTGAGAGGCGGCCATTTTGTGGCTAAATCGTTCCAGCCACCCTAATGGAACTTTAGTGCCCAAAAACCCCTATCTTTTTCCACCTACATGCTCAGGAAAAACTATACAGGAAAAACAAGGTCGACATATTTTAAAACATAAATAGACCCAGCTTACCTTCCTGCAGCTCGAAGACCATGGAAGGATGGAACCTAGGGTTCTTAAAAGCCTAAAAGAGCCTCTTCACTATCAAGCCAGAAGGCAAGCCATCAGAAAAATACTCATCATGGGCCCAGCCGTCAGCCTGACTGTAAGAAGCGTCTGAGCATGTTACATGAATCAAAAACACAGGAGGTGGAAGAAGAAGAGGAGAGGGCAGATGTAAATTTCTCTTGCAGAGAGGGAATTGATTACTGACGCTGCTGGCGTCTGCGATCGCTCACCTCTCTCAAATCCTGCTGCTTCTTCCGTGAGTCCCGCCTTCTCTGGGACCTGCTCCGTGGAGGAGGAGGTGCCCGAGAGGCCACGCTGGACTTTTGGCCCTTTCTTCGATCCTCAGATCGAAGAGCGGTATGCAGGTTTTAAACGCTGCCGAGCGCGCCTTCGCCTCCCTGAACTTACCCACCATCGCCTCGACGGAGATGCCGAAAAGTTCGGAAGGTGAAACTGCCGCATCAAGGAGAAAGCCCTTCTCTTTCTCCCCGATGTCCGCCAGGTTCAGCCACAGATGCCTCTCCGTGGCCACCATCGCTGCCATCGATCTTCCGATCGACGCGGCGGTTTGCTTGGTGGCCCGGAGAGCGAGATCCGTGGTGCGGCGCAGCTCTTCTACCGCCTCAGGGGACAGACCCTGCCCCTGATCCAGATCTTTCAGCAGGTCGGCCTGGTAGGCCTGTAACACCGCCATGGTGTGTAAGGCCGCCCTGGCCTGACCCGCTGCTGCGTATGCCCTGCCATTTAAGCGAGAGGTGGTCTTAAGGGGCTTAGAAGGCAGGACCGGAGCTTTCAGTGTCGGTGCCTGCCCTGTGACGAGATAGTTCGCAAACGTCTCGTCAATAGGAGGCATCGACACATACCCATGCTGGCTCAATCCCTCAACATCAGCGAAATTCGCCCGCTGATGTCGATGAATATGAGCCAAATATGGGTTCTTCCATGCCTTTTCGATCTCAACATGGAGATCAGGAAGGAATGGAAGGCTCACGGGGGCTGCTGGGCTATGGCCAGAAAGGAACCACTCGTCGAGCCGTCTGCGTGCGGACCCTTTCTTAACGCGTTCCCAAGACAGCTACAGTCCGCCAGAAGCGCGTTCCATAACCTCCAGCAGCTCCGCATACGCAGGGCAGGGAGGCTTTGAAGATTCAGCAGGCTCACTGCTGGGGGCTAAGAGAGATTTACACCTCTCTCAAACTCCTCAGCGAGCTCCACCTGCGAGCCCCATGATTTCAGCCGCTGCTCTCCCTCAGCACGAGCGGGGCCAGAACCACCAGGCACAGATGCTGACACCTCTTCCCTCGAGAAGAGTGCCAAACGAGAACGGAGCGTCCTCATAGGGAGATGCTCACAGTTAACACAGACAGCGCCCTCAAGCATTGTCCGTGCATGCTCCTCTCCCAGACAGAAAACGCACAGATTGTGTGTGTCACCGGGTGTCAAAAACCTGGGACACGGGTCAGCACACTTTCTGAAACGTTTGTCAGACATGATATAAAGTTTCCTTACCAGATTCAATGAAATCGCGATCAGACAAAACAGTCCCGAAAGACGAAAAGATACTAACTGCTTCACTGGCGGCTCCTTTATACTTCCGAGCTGCGTCTTGATGACGTCATAGGCTGTCGCCGGCCAATAGGTTTGGAGAGATTTGATACTTTGCTTTCAGACACTGGTTCACGAGTGACGTTCCCCATATGCGGTAAACGCAGTGTTGAGTTCCCTTTCGAAAGGGAATCCAAACTTTTGCGTTGCAGGTGTATGATATGTGAATCCTTACGTTCTTTTGATGTTGCCATTTGTGCATCCAAAGCTAAATCCCTGGGGAAAAAAAACAAAAACAAAAAAAAAAACATTTGTAGTATTTTAAGACGCATCTATTCTATTTTAATTTTAATTTGACATTTTAATCGTGTCTGTCGTTTAATGGTTAATGATCGGTTAGTGAGTGATTGTTGGTCAGGAAAATAAACTAAATTTTCTCATAACAGTTCTCCACCAGATTTACTATGCTGCACGCAAGCTCCCGCTGACTCAAAAACGTGCGTACACGAGCTGAGACCTGACGTGAGATTTGATCGTAGCCACCGCTCACGCTCGTATTGATAAATGCCAAATTTTGCGTGGAAACAAGCGTACACCCAGTTTTCTGGCATACGATCGTTTGATAAATGAGGGCCATTCTGTGGTATGGTATGACGTTCCAGAAGTGTCTAGTTATCATGTGTATTCTCCTCGGTTTTGCTGGTCCAATTGCACATTTCGATTTGTAGTACAATGCTCTGTTGTTGTCATCTTATGTACATTTCTGTTTGTGTATCCTCTTTGTTGTTGTGTCGAGCAATTTGTGTTTTAAATAACATTTCATAACATTACTGTTTTTACTGCATTTTTGAACAAATAAATGCAGCCTTTGTGGGAATCAGAGAAAAAAAAAAAAAAAAAAGCATCATGGGGCACTTTAATGTTTGAATTTTCTCAGTTATCCAGGTGGATATGAAATATAAGGTGTTTGCTTAAGTCTATTTCTTTTCCAAAAACAACACTTACCTGTTCATTGATGGAAAAACAATCATTATTGATAAAAAGAGCATAGAAAAGAATGATGTTTAAACATGTTCTCTCTTTGATTTTTGAGTTGGAATGGAATTTTCCATCTTCTGTCGTCAAATCTTGTGCGATCACATGGTTTTTTTCTGACCAATAAAAATCTGGCACCTGTTAACATATACAGACACCAAGCAGTTTGAGGGAACATTTCCCTCTGACATCGAGAAGAAAAAGGACAAGCCTCAACCACATAAAAGCCTCATAAGTGCAGAGCCTCTTTAACAGAATGGCACAGGCAAATCGAGATATTCTCCCCCAAGGAAGCCAGTCGAATTCTCTCTCATTCAGAATGTTTGGTGCTTCACCTGAATTCACTGAGGTCAATATGCCATTACTTGACACTACACCTGATTCAGCCAGCACAGTAACCCCGCCAGCTTTATCTTTTTTTAAAGATAGAGCAGTGGTTTATTTGTGGTTTGACTTCATACCAGATTTATTCAGGTGGACACCAGATTTATTCAGGTGTATTGAACTTGATTCAGGTGTTTTCAGCACCTTTCAGCTGGTTACTGCTGATTTCAGCTGTTTGTCAAATTGGATCAGGTGTAAAATCTTTGGTTCAGGGGTTCAGCAGATTTAAACACTGGACCAAAGCAGCAGCTCAACAACATGATGACACCGCAGTAACCCTGACAGCTCTGTCTTCTCTAAAGCTATGGCAGTGCACACAACTGCTTTTGACAGCATGCATGATTGGTTCAGGTATATTTAACTTAGTTGAATTGTTCTCAAATGAGTTTAGCTGGATACTCCTGAGTTCAGCTGTGTACCAGATTGGTTCAGGTGTGTTCGTATTGGTTCCAGAGGCCTGCAGATTGCGACTCTACCTCATCCTCAGAGAAGCATCAAAAATACTCTCTTCTAAGGCACGGACATGCAAAGATAATTTGATCACATGACTATAACTTAATTTGAAATAAATAAATAAAAAAGACACTTTTTTAGTGTTTAGTGTTTTTATTTACTCAAATGACAACAGTCTGAATATTTATGAAAAGCTTTGTAAAAGTTAAAACTGAATAAATTCAGGTAGGTTTTTGTAGAACAGATGATATGACGGTAAGTACAATAAGAAGGTAAGATGATTTTATCCAAAGCCGTTAGCAACTTTCTTCTGTGGAACAAAAGACTCCATTCAGCAAACTCAGATCCATCACTTGCTATCATGGGGAAGTAACAATGCTTCATTTCTTCAACAGTATTTCATTAACTTTAATGAACATTTGTACATGATGTGTTTCTCAGCATGTATGAATGAGGTGTGTGTGTCTTGTTTCTGCTTCAGTGACGCAGCACATTATTGACGGGAACCTTCTGTGAGCCATCGACAGATACATCACAAAACATCTGAAGAGCATTAAGCTGGAAGGAGATTATCAAACCGTAACTACATTAAATCAGTAATATTTGCTTTTATGTTATTCTGTGGAATTTTGTGTGTGTTTTCTGTGCTTTCTAGCTGACATTGAGCAGCTTCTGGAGCAGCTGGTTGAAGAGATCATCGGTTCTCTCGGGTCCAGCTAAAGATTTCTACCAGCACAAGTTTGACTCTCCAATATCTCAACCATTATAAAGAACTAGAAAAGCACTAGAGCACAAACCAGCTTAGACCACCCTCATGTATCCCATCCACACCTTTTCAGTCCCCAATTTACTCTCTCTTTTCACTGTCTTATAGTAAGATTCAAATCACCATCCAACAGAATTTGACATTATGGATACAATCCTCCAAGACAGAGTGTTACAAAACACACTTAAATAGTGACAACCACAAAATGTCATGACACGCTCAATATACGGTGTGTCTCATTATGAAAACCTGTAATACAGGTCTGTTCATTTCCATATATCCTCGGTCATGCAAAATCCATTTTTACAACTTTCAAAACTATTTTATGGAGTTTGTCTACTGAAAGGTGTTTTTTTTTTTTTTTTTAAGATGTTTAAACCGACAAACTATTGCCATGTTGTGAAACTACAGTACAATCCACCGAACACACTGTAATCGCTTACAGCCTCACTTTCATTCCTGTCATTCATGTTTACTGTCCTGTTCTCTGGTTAGTAGTTTTAGACATCCAGTAAAGTATATTCCTGCTGAAAATAACACAGTTAAACCAGACAAATCTGAGCTGGTCTTCCAACCTGATCACAGCTGGTTTAGCAGGCTGGTTTTAGAGGAGTTTTGGCCACTTCTTTACATGGTGAGGGCAATCTAAGATGGTCAGGCTGACCAACCAGATAAAACCAGCCAACCATGAGTCACTCCAACCACATCATCATAATATTCATAGATTTAATCTCATCACAATTTATGTCATTTTTGTGTACAAGCCTTATTGTTCTTAAAACCCTTCCAGTAAGTTAGTTGTGTAGCTGTAACATGTTTTGCTACATGAGTTTTTCAAGTACTAGAAGTGAGATGGCCCCCTCTTGTGGCTGGATGAATTTACTGCATTTAAGAATGTGTTGATCCTGCAGTGTTTAATGTCAGACTGTAAATGCAGAGATCAGCTGGTCATCAGTTGTGATCTGGGTCTCATATCAGAGTCTCTACAGACTAACATTCTTAATTTACCTTTGATAACATACTTAATTTCCCTTAAGTTCTGAGGTCGTCTTGTCTTTATTGGATCTGTGAACTCTTGACTAGTTTACTTACTGATTGTAGAATAAACGAGTAATGCGGCCTTAAAGGGATAGTTCACACGAATATGAAAATTCTGTCATTATTTTCCCACCTTCATGTCAGTCCAGTCTGGTATGATTTCTTCTGTGGACCCAAAAGAAGATATTTTGAAGAACGTTGGGCTCCATTGACTTATTTTTGGAATATCTTTTGTGGTCCACAAGAGAGAGTAAGTCACAAATGTGACTGTCTTCCATTGGGGAATAAATCCACCCTGATTGAAACCCAATAACACATTCTTATAATCTTATATTTGTCCTCTATATTGAACTACACAGCTCAGGATAGTCACTAGGGATTGAGAGATGAAGTGAAACTGTTTTGGTAAATCATGTTTTCTGCGTGAAAGAATTTGCACACAGATTTTGGGCCCTATCATACACCCGGCGCAATCCAAAGCAGCTTCATCAGTTGTGTGATCATGACCTGCACCCCAAAAGATCCACTAAATATGCATTTAATTAACTATTTCTAACTGAACACAAAGCTTTAGACAAGAATCACGAGAGAGAGAGAGGAGAGGGATTCATTGGTAGTGAGTGAAAGAGGAGGAGGAGAGAAGAGAAGAAGAGGACCGAGGCTTGTTTTCTCAGTAGATGCTGCAGCTCTCTGGAGAAGTAGTCGCCTCACGTTCCTCTTACTGGATCATCTAGCATCACGGTGAGTGACATTTCATGCATCTGCTCTCAAATGAGTGGACTTAATCTTACTTTTCTCAAACCTTCTCCAGGATTTTTGTTGAGACAGCTGAAATGGGAAACACCACGATGGATAACAGCACCTCGACACATCCCGACAGAAACTCCTCAATGCCGGAGAACTCGCTGGAGGTTCAGGTGGTCACCATATCTCTGTCACTGCTGATCTGCGGGGTGGGAATCGCTGGGAACGTCATGGTGGTTTTGGTGGTGATCCGTAGCAAGCACATGATGACTGCAACCAACTGCTACCTGGTGAGTCTGGCGGTGGCCGATCTGACCGTGCTGCTGGCTGCCGGCTTACCCAACATCTCCGAGGTCGTGGCTTCGTGGATCTACGGCTACGCTGGCTGCGTTTGCATCACGTACCTGCAGTACCTGGGCATTAATGTCTCATCTTGCTCCATCACGGCCTTCACCATTGAGCGCTACATCGCCATCTGCCACTCCATCAAAGCCCAGTTTATCTGCACCGTGTCACGAGCCAAGAAGATCATCGCCTGCGTTTGGATCTTCACATCTCTGTACTGCATCATGTGGTTCTTCCTGGTGGACACAAATGAGACGGTTTATGCTAATGGTGTCGTGGTCCGGTGTGGCTATCGGGTGTCCAGGAACCTCTATATGCCCATATACTTCCTGGACTTCACCTTGTTTTATGTCGTTCCTCTCATTGTGGCTTTGGTTCTGTACGGTCTGATCGCCAGGATTTTGTTTCGGGACCCACTGCCGATGAATCTGTCAGAGCAGAGGTTCTCCGTCCATCAGGGCCGACGGCAGAGTTCAGTGAAGGTGTCCTGTAAAACTAACAGTGCAGCGACATCCAGAAAACAGGTTTGATCTGTCTATCATGTACATTCTAGAAATAGAATATAGAAAGAAAGCTAACTATAAAAAACTATAAACTATAACTATAAAACTATAAAAAAATGAGTTGCAATTAGTTATCACAACTTAAAATTTAGTGTTTTTTGTTGTAGGAAACTTACAATTTTAGATAGCATGAACACATTAAGTTGAAACAACAATATTATTGTAAATTAAATTAATTGCAGCAGCTCAAACTTCCGTTCTCATGTCTGCTTTACAGGTCACAAAGATGCTGGCGGTGGTGGTGGTTCTGTTCGCTCTCCTCTGGATGCCGTACCGGACTCTGGTGGTGGTGAATTCCCTCATGGACCCGCCGTATTTGAACACCTGGTTCCTGCTTTTCTGTCGCATGTGCATTTACACCAACAGCGCTGTCAACCCCATCATCTACAACGCCATGTCACAGAAGTTCCGCGCTGCTTTTAAGAGGCTCTGCGACTGTAAACGCAGGTCAGATCAGGGCCGAGCTGGAAAATGCACCGTAAGTGTTTACTACAGCGTCATAAAAGAATTCTCCAGTGAAAGCACTGCACAGAGAGGAGAGAAGAAACGCAATGGTATGAAGACAGACACGCTTGATCTGAGCACATTAATGTCAGGAGCCTCTGATTCATGAAAAGTGAAAATAAGTGATGCAGTTAATGGATGATTTGGCTAGAAGTGAGCTGCATGCATTACTATAAAAGCAAGTTATGATTTAAAAATTCCAAATTGCGATATATAAACTGGCAATTCTGAGAAAAAAGTCAGAATTGTGAAATAAAAAGTCGCAACTTCATTTTTATTTTTATTCCCTATTAAAAATTATATGATCAGTACGTATGGAAGCTTGTTTACACGATTAAATAAGAAATAAAAAAGCTAATTGTGACTTTTTATCTCACAATTCTGACTTTTTTTCTCAGAATTGCGAGATACAAAGTCAGAATTGCGAGATATAGTCAGAATTGCAAGTTATAAAGTCAGAATTGCGAGTTATAAAGTCAGAATTGTGATATAAAGTCAGAATTGCGAGATATAAAGTCAGAATTGCGAGTTATAAAGTCAGAATTGTGATATAAAGTCAGAATTGCGAGATATAAAGTCAGAATTGTGATATAAAGTCAGAATTGCGAGATATAAAGTCAGAATTGCGAGATATAAAGTCAGAATTGTGAGTTATAAAGTCAGAATTGCGAGATATAAAGTCAG
The DNA here is from genome assembly GCA_039654765.1 of Mylopharyngodon piceus. NCBI lineage: Eukaryota > Metazoa > Chordata > Actinopteri > Cypriniformes > Xenocyprididae > Mylopharyngodon > Mylopharyngodon piceus. The sequence continues at coordinate 1,444,690 of CM077453.1, read as the reverse complement.
AATTGCGTGATATAAAGTCAGAATTGCGAGTTATAAAGTCAGAATTGCGAGTTATAAAGTCAGAATTGCGTGATATAAAGTCAGAATTGCGAGATATAAAGTCAGAATTGCGAGTTATAAAGTCAGAACTGCGAGTTATAAAGTCAGAATTGCGAGATATAAAGTCAGAATTGCGAGATATAAAGTCAGAATTGCGTTATAAAGTCAGAATTGCATGATATAAAGTCAGAATTGCGAGTTATAAAGTCAGAATTGCGAGTTATAAAGTCAGAATTGCGTGTTATAAAGTCAGAATTGCGTGATATAAAGTCAGAATTGCGAGATATAAAGTCAGAACTGCGAGTTATAAAGTCAGAATTGCGAGATATAGTCAGAATTGCAAGTTATAAAGTCAGAATTGCGAGTTATAAAGTCAGAATTGCGAGATTTAAAGTCAGAATTGCGAGTTATAAAGTCAGAATTGCGAGTTATAAAGTCAGAATTGCGTGATATAAAGTCAGAATTGCGAGTTATAAAGTCAGAATTGTGATATAAAGTCAGAATTTCGAGTTATAAAGTCAGAATTGCGAGATATAAAGTCAGAATTGCGTGTTATAAAGTCAGAATTGCGTTATAAAGTCAGAATTGCGTGATATAAAGTCAGAATTGCGAGATATAAAGTCAGAATTGCGAGATATAAAGTCAGAACTGCGAGTTATAAAGTCAGAATTGCGAGATATAAAGTCAGAATTGCGAGATATAAAGTCAGAATTGCGAGATATAAAGTCAGAATTGCATGATATAAAGTCAGAATTGCGAGTTATAAAGTCAGAATTGCGAGTTATAAAGTCAGAATTGCGTGTTATAAAGTCAGAATTGCGTGATATAAAGTCAGAATTGCGAGATATAAAGTCAGAACTGCGAGTTATAAAGTCAGAATTGCGAGATATAAAGTCAGAATTGCGAGTTATAAAGTCAGAATTGTGATATAAAGTCAGAATTGCGAGTTATAAAGTCAGAATTGCGTGTTATAAAGTCAGAATTGCGAGATATAAAGTCAGAATTGCGAGTTATAAAGTCAGAACTGCGAGATATAAAGTCAGAATTGCGAGATATAAAGTCAGAATTGCGAGATATAAAGTCAGAACTGCGAGTTATAAAGTCAGAATTGCGAGATATAAAGTCAGAATTGCGAGATATAAAGTCAGAATTGCGAGATATAAAGTCAGAATTGCGTTATAAAGTCAGAATTGCGAGTTATAAAGTCAGAATTGCGAGTTATAAAGTCAGAATTGCGAGTTATAAAGTCAGAATTGCGTGTTATAAAGTCAGAATTGCGTGATATAAAGTCAGAATTGCGAGATATAAAGTCAGAATTGCGAGATATAAAGTCAGAATTGCATGATATAAAGTCAGAATTGCGAGTTATAAAGTCAGAACTGCGAGATATAAAGTCAGAACTGCGAGTTATAAAGTCAGAATTGCGTGTTATAAAGTCAGAATTGCGTTATAAAGTCAGAATTGCGTGATATAAAGTCAGAATTGCGTGATATAAAGTCAGAATTGCGAGTTATAAAGTCAGAATTGCGAGATATAAAGTCAGAATTGCGAGATATAAAGTCAGAATTGCGTTATAAAGTCAGAATTGCATGATATAAAGTCAGAATTGCGAGTGATAAAGTCAGAATTGCGAGATATAAAGTCAGAACTGCGAGATATAAAGTCAGAATTGCGAGTTATAAAGTCAGAATTGCGAGATATAAAGTCAGAATTGCGAGTTATAAAGTCAGAATTGCGTGTTATAAAGTCAGAATTGCGTGATATAAAGTCAGAATTGCGAGATATAAAGTCAGAACTGCGAGTTATAAAGTCAGAATTGCGAGATATAAAGTCAGAATTGCGAGATATAAAGTCAGAATTGCGAGTTATAAAGTCAGAATTGCGTTATAAAGTCAGAATTGCATGATATAAAGTCAGAATTGCGAGTTATAAAGTCAGAATTGCGAGATATAAAGTCAGAATTGCGAGATATAAAGTCAGAATTGCGAGTTATAAAGTCAGAACTGCGAGATATAAAGTCAGAACTGCGAGATATAAAGTCAGAATTGCGAGTTATAAAGTCAGAATTGCGAGTTATAAAGTCAGAATTGCGTGATATAAAGTCAGAATTGCGTGATATAAAGTCAGAATTGCGTGATAAAGTCAGAATTGCGAGTTATAAAGTCAGAACTGCGAGTTATAAAGTCAGAATTGCGAGATATAAAGTCAGAACTGCGAGATATAAAGTCAGAACTGCGAGTTATAAAGTCAGAATTGTGAGATATAAAGTCAGAATTGCGAGTTATAAAGTCAGAACTGCCAGTTATAAAGTCAGAATTGCGTGATATAAAGTCAGAATTGCGAGATATAAAGTCAGAATTGCGAGATATAAAATCAGAATTGCGAGATATAAAGTCAGAATTGCGAGTTATAAAGTCAGAACTGCCAGTTATAAAGTCAGAATTGCGTGTTATAAAGTCAGAATTGCGTGATATAAAGTCAGAATTGCGTGATATAAAGTCAGAATTGCGTGATATAAAGTCAGAATTGCGTGTTATAAAGTCAGAATTGTGAGATATAAAGTCAGAATTGCGAGTTATAAAGTCAGAATTGTGAGATATAAAGTCAGAATTGCGAGTTATAAAGTCAGAATTGCGAGATATAAAGTCAGAATTGCGAGATATAAAGTCAGAATTGCGAGTTATAAAGTCAGAATTGTGTGATATAAAGTCAGAATTGCGAGTTATAAAGTCAGAATTGCGAGTTATAGTTTATATCTCGCAATTCTGACTTTATATCATGCAATAGCGAGTTTATATCATTGCGTGTTATAATGTCCAAATGTGAGGAAAAAAATACTTTTTTCTCAGAGTTGCGAGTTTACATCTCACAATTCTGACTTTATAACTCGCAATTCTGACTTTATATCATGCAATTCTGACTCTATAACTCAAAATTGCAATTACCTTTTTTATTTTTTTATTTAGTGGCAGAAACAAGCTTCCATAAGTAAGTCATGGCAACTTACATTACTTTAACTCAAAATCAAAATAAGTTTCAACTTTTTTAAAATAAGCTATATGAGATTCAGCTCTATTTTCTGTCAGTTTAATGTAATTTTAGTTGAAAATTTAAGGCAGCCACTGAATTTAAGTTTTTAAGTTGAAATAGGTGGAAATTGCTTACAGTGGCTTCCGTTCATTTTTGTATACAGATTGTATAAAAGTTTTGCATATAAATTGAATTATCATACATCGGTGTGGTTGTAGTGATTGATCCAGTAAATGTTGACAGCACTGTACTCATAAATGTGAGAAATAATTTAATTGTTCAGCTCTTTGTGTGTTGGCATGTCTCTGTTAATGTTAAAGTAGGAATAAAACATTCGAGGGAACCATATCAGGAGGAATCAAATTGGCATTGATTTTTAAAATAAGAGTTTATTGTATTAGGAAAATAAACTATAACTTTTAAAATTGAAAACTTCCTTCCCAGACATAAAAATAAAACCTTATTTTTTTATGATTTGAGTTACGTATGTTTGATAGTACTTTAAATTTTAGGAAACATTGGATATCTCATGATATGAACCCTTTAAATGCATCTCAAAAGAAACGTGTTTTAACAAAATGTTAAAATACTTTAAACATTATTCTAGTGATCATGTAAGATAGATAGACAACAAGTTTGGTTTAATTGTCAAATAAGAAGAGCCTCTTCCTCTCATACTGTATTTATGATATAAACTGTTTATTGCCCTTCAATATCTGTTTTGTTGTGATTGGAAAGAGTTATTGAACACCGTGAAGTTTTCATCTGAATGTATTGAGAGCATGAAAAAATGGCAAAAATGTTGAGAAAATAAATTTAGCCTGGTGCTTCATACCTGCTTACTTCCTTTACCTGTTTTCATCTGTCATTCTGCTTCATTCCTGACAGTCACCAGGTAAAAATAGCCGTTTCATCATTTCCTGTGGGAATAAAAGCACACACGCTTCATAAACGCACCGCATCTGATCAAACGCTGGTCATATTTCACTGAACTGAATCTCTGTCAGTTTCTGCATTTCCACTTTGACTCACCATTTCTTCTGTTCTGTTTGTAGTTATTTTTGTTTGCTTGATTTTTAGCTATTTTAGTTCATGCTTTGATTTTTTTTTTTTTCTCGCTGTTTCAGATTCTGTCATGCTTTTGATGTCAGGGACGGTTATTCATCACACACTTATTTACTCAGAATTCACCTTTCACTTCTTACACTAAATGTTTCAAAGGTTGCAACACTCAAACTTAAGCCTGGTAATCACCTGCTTTCTTTCTATCTTATGTTGAGTCTCTTCTGCTCACCAAAGCTGCATTTGATTAAAAATACAGTAAAAACAGTGGAATATTATTATAATTTAAAAGAACAATTTTCTGTTCAGTAATTATAATGTCCTATGCTCTTGTATCGAGTCTCGTTTGAAATGTTCTTGGTTGCTGCAGCAAAAGTTATATTTATTTTACCCATGCCGGTCTGTTATTGTGAATATAATCACCTCTAAAACAACATGAACTGTGATTGTTCAGTTTGATTCAAGCGGCTTGATTCTGATGATGCATTTGTATTTGTAAAAGTGCTAAAATGATGTAGAAGTAGTAGTTTTTTGATTATTATTTGCGGTGATCATGCATGCAATTTTGGATGGTTAATGGCAATATTTTGGCAAATAAATGGCTCATATGTCAATTACCCTTTTATTTGAAAGGATTTGGGCTAGAAGAGACAGAATCAAACATATTTCCTTTTAGTCACTTCAGTTTTATAAGCAGGTCACACAAGTTCTTTTACAACCTCAAATAATCCCTGTGCTTCTGGTCTTGGTGGATAAATATAGTCTTCTGAAAGATAAACAGCTCTTAATGGCTGAGAGATGCATTCATCTTGCTGTATCTAATGTGATGTTTTTTATGCATGTTTCTTTCAATCACAGGAGCATCACTTTACTTTGTAAAAGGATATTGAGCTTCTATTTACTTCTTTTAGATTGGAGTGAAATCTGTATTTTGCTTCAACTTCAATAAATTAATACACTAAAACCCACAAATACTTGCACTATTTAATACAGTCATCGACTGATCAGCTTTTCAATGTTGTACTTAAACTGAAGCTTTTTATCTGCAATTTATCCACCAAAATGTGGAATATTTGAGACATATTCTGCCTGTTGATTCGGCATGAATATTTACAGATTGGGGATTTTAAATATATTATATATCTGCTGAGAAAAAATGACTACTGACTACTGTCATTCACTAAATCTTACCTTACTAAATCTTAAAAAATCTCTCACATACGCTCTTTCAGTTAGTGTGTGACACGCAAAGATTGATGCTTTGGCCGAGAAGAAATATTCAAACTAAACAGCCATTTTTGTTAAGTATAGTATTAATAACTTCTTATATAACACAGTATCACACTAACAATCAGGTTGTTGTTCTCCGACTATATGAGTAGGCCTAACACTCTTGCTAATGTAATATAAATTCTTATAAAATGATCAAAAACTATAAACGCTTTACAATAAGGTCTCATTTGTTATCAAGGCTCTCTATTAATCTTAGTTAATGTTATTGATAAAAAATGCAATTATTTATTGTTTAACTGATGTTTACACAACTTTTTGTTTACTAAATGTGTTAGTAATTGTTGAAATTAACATTAAGATTAATACATGCTTTAGAAGTATTGTTAATTTTAACTACACTAAAAAATGACTGTAAAAAAACGAAACAAATTTACACAGTAAAATACCGTTTTCCATTGAAACAGTAATATACCATATTATATACCAGTAATATTTATCGTTTTAAGAGGCCTATAGGCTACTTTCTCGACTAATAATATTACCCAGAATGCATTGTTTTTTTTATGGTGTATATTACTGTTTCAATGGAAAACGGCATTTTACTGTGTAAATTTGTTTCATTTTTTTTACAGTCATTTTTTAGTGTATAGTTTACAGTATGGTTTCATTTGTTATGTTACCAAAATTATTATTATTATTGCTGTTGTTTTAGTAGGCTAATGTTCTGTAATTTATTATACACTGTGAAAATGATTTATTAAGTAGTAGGCTTAATAAAACAAAGATTATTGGAGTAGCCTACTATTACAAGAAAATACTATTTCAATCTTTCTAGTTCAAAATTTCACGTTTTTTATTTTTTTGTAATTAATAGTGCAATTTACTAGCAATTTCTTAATGACACCATTTTTTTCAATGTACAATTTATTATATTTTTAAACAATATTGAATAATTAACTAAACAACAAGTATTTTTACTCACCCTAAATATTAAATCAGCGTTCTACATTTATTTTTTATGCCCAAGGCTGCATCCGAAATCGCATACTTCCCTACTAGCCGATATAATAGTCGAAAAACAGTAGGGTGATTGATTGGGACACGTTTTCCCAGTCATCTCAATGGCAAAAATTGTCCCTATGTGACAAAAAAAAAGTATGTATGAATTCACAGAACTCCCGATTCCGACAATATTCTGAAGTGTGCATACGATGGATTTTAAAATGGCGGTGCAGCTACGCAACTGACGCTGGTAGGTCACATGATAATGACAACATGGCGATGTAGTACGTCCGGATTACATTCATATATAGAACTTACTTTTTAGCGGTCGTGAAGTAATTACTTATTCAAAATAAGTACCTACTCAAGAGAATATGCGATTTCGGACGCAGCCCAAGTGTGTTTGCTAACCCAGTCCTTCATGAAGCAGTGAGATGGCCTCCTCTAGCGGCTGGATGAAGTTACTGCAAACATGACGTTTATCCTGCAGCGTGGAGCTACTGAGCGGATTTCAGTCCAGGCATCAGGATTTCTCTCATTTTGTGTGAGTGCGTGGATGTTCATTTTTGTTGTTGTTATGTCTCAGGCACTTCTAACGTGAAGAACTAACAGTTTATTCAGAAATTCATCCTTTTCCCCCCCAAATTCAACCCCCTTCTTCTAGTAGTTGAAAAGATTGAAACATTTTTGTTTGGTAATTCATTTTATAGGAGTTTCCTCAAGATCACTCTTTGTTCTGATAGTCTCCTAGTTTTGTAATTTCCATTTAGCAGCCTCACTGCAAAAATGCTTTTCTTATTTAGTATTTTTGTCTTGTTTTCAGTCTATCTAAAAATTCTTAAATCCGGACGCTTTTTGGGAGGAAAAAAAATCAAGTCAGTTTTTGCTTAAAACAAGCACAATTATCTGCCAATGGGGAAAGAAAAATAATCTTGTTTCTGTTTGAAATCTTGTTTTATTATTTTTCATACCCCATTGGCAGATAATTTTGCTTGTTTTAAGCAAAAACTGACTTGATTTTTTTTCCTCCCAAAAAGCGTCCGGATTTAAGAATTTTTAGATAGCATTTTTGTCTTGTTTTCAGTCTATCTAAAAATTCTTAAATCCGGACACTTTTTGGGAGGAAAAAAAATCAAGTCAGTTTTTGCTTAAAACAAGCAAAATTATCTGCCAATGGGGTATGAAAAATAATAAAACAAGATTTCAAACAGAAACAAGATTATTTTTCTTTCCCCATTGGCAGATAATTGTGCTTGTTTTAAGAAAAGAACAACAACAACAACAACAAAAAAACGCTTCATTTTGATTTTTTTCCCCCAGAAAACAAATTTAATATCTAGTAAAATCATCCGGATTTAAGAATTTTTAGATATTTAGACTGAAAACAAGACAAAAATAGGCTACTAAGTAAGAAAAGTATTTTGATTGCAGTGCTAACAAACAGAAATTATTTTGGTGGGAAAACAAAAGCACAAACACATAAGTAAACGTAATGAATAAAGTGCCTGAGCTTTAAAATAAATGTTAAGTTTAATTAAAATACTTCCTCGTACAGAGCAGGAATGATCCGTTCACATAGACACTTTGTGTTTATAATTTTTGCACTCTCATCAGGCTGTACACGGATGCTGCGGTTGCCTTGATAATGCGGATGTTGGGTACAGTCTTGCTTCTGTGGTCAGTGATGATTTTAGAAGTACAGTAAATCTCCTCAGACACTAGAGGACGCTGTGCCTGTTTCTCAAAACAGCCTGTCTAGTCAAAACCATGAATGATGAATGTGCAGCAGTTGATTAATGATTAGTCATATGTTGATTATTCCGCAAATGACTGTTTTATTGTCTGGAAATGTTAACGCATTAATCTCTGAATGTGACTGTGAACAGATTACTTTGCTGTATATCAAAATTTTCCAACCTGGTACTTCTTGTGGTGTTAAATTGAATCAGTTCACAGACTTTACCATTGCAGATCATATACTCCACTCTGAATGATATCAAGGGACAGTGGAATTAAACTTACTAACTTAATTAAAATATTGCAAAGTCACTCCTGATTACATTCAGATGGAATTTGGCATGTTCTTTTTAAATAAATAAATGCTGAATTAAGCAAATGTTAAATAAAAGGAGAATTATGTACAATTATATTAAACGTGCCCGAGAAATCAACATCAGCTAGATCTAAATCTGGAGAATCATTTAGGTCTATATCATCGTTATATATCTATATTTATCACCCAGCATGCTCTGGTAAAGCATTAAGGCATTAGACATAACAGTATGACTTTCTATAAAGCTGCTTGGAGGCGATGTGTGAAAAGCGGTATACAAATAAACTTTTCTTATCTGGTTATTAGGCTGATCATTGAACTTGTCCTCAAAGTTTTTGGTCCTGGTTTTAAAAGGCCTGAAATTACAGTAGTGTTATGTTAATATGATGTAGATGTGTCTTTTACTAACGAAAATAGGATAAGTTCCAATCATCAACATCAAAACAACAACAACAACAACACACACAAACACACATATATGACCACAAAACCAGTCATAAGTCACCAGGTATATTTGCAGCAATAGCCAACAATACATTGTATGGGTCAAAATTATCTATTTTTCTTTTATGCCAAAAATCATTAGGATATTAAGTAAAGATCATGTTCCATGAAGATACTTTGTAAATTTCCTACTGTAAATATATCAAAAATGTATTTTTGTGAGTGAATATGCATTGCTAAGGACTTCATTTAGACAACTTTAAAGGCAATTTTCTCAATATTTAGATTTTTTTGCACCCTTAGATTCCAGATTTTCAAATAGTTGTATCTCAGCCAAATATTGTCCTAACAAACCATACATGAATGGAAAGATTATTTATTCAGCTTTCATGATGTATAAATCTCAATTTCAAAAAACTGACCCTTATGACTGGTTTTGTGGTCCAGGGTCACATATGTGTGTGTGTGTGTATATATATATATATGTATAGTCTGTTACTGATTGCAAATTACATGATGGAAATTGTAGTTATAGTAACATAATCTAGATTACTCATTTTAAGTAATGTATTCTGACTACTTTTTTATTCATAAAAATGTGAAATGAAAATGAAGACATTTTTTTAGAAAGGAAACTTTAAAAGAGTAAAAAGAAGAATTAGGGAGAATCAATAAATTATGAACAATTTACTTCCATTGTGTGAATAATATGTAATCATGCAATCCATAAAAAAGGTCATTTTGGGATCTGCCACATGTAGGCCCGGTTTCACAGACGGGGCTTAGATTAAGCCAGGATTAGGCCTTAGTTCAATTAGGACATTTAAGTAGCTTTTATAAACATGCCTTATTACTGATGCATCTTGAGACAAAACAATGGCACTGTAAGATTCCTTTTAGTTAAAACTGCTCCAACATGCATTTTAGTCTGGGACTAGCTAAAAGGATCAGTTCACTATATCTATCTTCTGCCAGACTGCCTTCCGTATTCAACTTATGAAGAAAGTGTAAAACTCGCGCAGTTCAAAATGCTTGCGCTACGTCCTACGCCTTGCCTATTCAACTTAAGAGTAAAGTGAGTTGAATACAGAATATTTTACTTTATAACTTGTTAAATATGGATATTTTTCTTACACAAACGCATCGCTTTGCTTCAGAAGGCCTTTATTAACCCCCTGGAGCCGTGTGGAGTACGTTTATGATGGATTGATGTGAGACACTTTCTTCAGCTCATACTCGTTGATCCTGCTCACCGCCGTTATAAAGCTTGGACGTGTCAGGATATTTATTAATATAACTCTGATTGTGTTCATCAGAAAGAAGAAAGTCATTTACACCTAGGATGGCTTGAGGGTGAGTAAAGCTTGGGGTAATTTTCATTTTAAAGTGAACTAATCCTTTAAGCCTTGTCTGTGAAACCGAGAGTATGTTTAAATTGACCTTGGAGGTTCCTCTTGAAGGAGGCGACAGTATTACAGCGCTGCTACAGTACTAATACTATTACAGTTTCACTGTTCCTCTCACTTGACTTATCTGAGCTTACGCTGGAGCAGATCAGAGAGTGAGCGGTGCTGAGCTCAAGTGTCAGTGTTTCTCTCACATACGCTCTTTCAGACAGGCTTTCAGTTAGTGTGTGACACGCAAAGATTGATGCTTTGGCCGAGAAGAAATATTCAAACTAAACAGCCATTTCTGTTAAGTATAGTATTAATAACTTCTTATATAACACAGTATCACACTAACAGTCAGGTTGTTGTTCTCCGACTATATGAGTAGGCCTAACACTCTTGCTAATGTAATATAAATTCTTATAAAATGATCAAAAACTATAAACGCTTTACAATAAGGTCTCATTTGTTATCAAGGCTCTCTATTAATCTTAGTTAATGTTATTGATAAAAAATGCAATTATTTATTGTTTAACTGATGTTTACACAACTTTTTGTTTACTAAATGTGTTAGTTATTGTCGAAATTAACATTAAGACTAATACATGCTTTAGAAGTATTGTTAATTTTAACTACACTAAAAAATGACTGTAAAAAAAACAAATTTACACAGTAAAATACCGTTTTCCATTGAAACAGTAATATACCATATTATATACCAATAATATTTATCGTTTTAAGAGGCCTATAGGCTACTTTCTCGACTAATAATATTACCCAGAATGCATTGTTTTTTTTATGGTGTATATTACTGTTTCAATGGAAAACGGCATTTTACTGTGTAAATTTGTTTCATTTTTTTACAGTCATTTTTTAGTGTATAGTTTACAGTATGGTTTCATTTGTTATGTTACCAAAATTATTATTATTATTGCTGTTGTTTTAGTAGGCTAATGTTCTGTAATTTATTATACACTGTAAAAATGATTTATTAAGTAGTAGGCTTAATAAAACAAAGATTATCGGAGTAGCCTACTATTACAAGAAAATACTATTTCAATCTTTCTAGTTCAAAATTTCACGTTTTTTATTTTTTTGTAATTAATAGTGCAATTTACTAGCAATTTCTTAATGACACCATTTTTTTTCAATGTACAATTTATTATATTTTTAAGCAATATGAGTATTATGTTTCTCTTTATGGGATTTCTGAGGTGGAAGTCCCGCATGAGATCGTCTGAACGGAAAATCTGATTTTCTCATGCTGAAATTTCCATGCTGAGGTAAATAGAGCTGCTCATACACACACGCGCGCGCGCGCGCGCACGAGCAACAGTCGCGCGGCGGAGGATGCGCACAACATGAGCAACAGCCAATACAGCTCATGCACAGCAGAACACGGTGAATTCTGACTCTCTTCGGCTCATTTCGCGTTGGGAATGTGATCTACAAACACTTTATTTGTCCGGCCTTTCGTTTGAGGCCGGTTAGATGCTTTTTGCGTCCTTTATTCTGGACCAAACCTCCGGTTCATCGTCACGGTTCGGCGGAGACGCTTCACATCACAGGTGACTGATTCCTCTTTCCTCATTTCTGCGTCCATTCTGAGGTAAAACAGGCTTTACCTGAAATTAAATAAAATGAATTATTATGCATGTACGATGTTGTATCCATCCACTTTAATAAATAAATGTGTGTCCCATTTATTCCTAGAGATCAGTGAGCGCGCATTTTATATCTAGCAATGAATCCTCGCTTTGACTAGACCTGCGTGAGACGCTTTTAGTGGAGAAAATCGTCCCATCTGATCCGGTGTGATGCACTGATGAGTTTCTGATCGAATCAAATCAAGAGGAGACGCGGATCGCGAGTCCATATGGAGAAGAACGAGATCATTTGTTCGTAAATGAAGATGAATCGAGAGCAGATTTACGAGCAGAACCGGCTCTTCTACACGCCTGCCCGTTTACATGGACCTCAGGCAGATGTTCGGCTAGAACTGGTTTATAATAGACCAGATTTGAGGCCACATATGCGATCGCACGCGCTTATTTCCCCGTTAGATTCGGGTTTGGGTTGCGCGCAGAACATCACGCGCGGCGGAGTGAGGAACATATGAAGGGTTTATTTTGGATTTATGATCAGTTTATCATGTTTAGCGATCATGTAGTTGTTGATCACTGATACAGGATCTTTCATTATGGTTTATTAAAGGGCTCATCATGGGTATCAGGAGGAGAGGGATCTCTCTCTCTCTCGGTATGAGTGTTTTTTTCAGTCTATCATGTTCGCATGCAAATGTCTGACATAATTTCCTACAGGTTCTGCATGTGGCATCAGTATAACCTACTCACGGCAAAAGTCAACACTAAAAAAGAATTGTTTGTTTAACTTAAAGTAAGTTTCCTGGTTGCCTTAAAATTTTGAGTTCATTACAATTAAAAATTTGAGTTAATACAACGAAGGCGACTGGTTTAATCAACAGAAACTCAAAATATTATGTTATTTGAACCACATTAATTATTGAAGTTGATTTTAAAAAGAAAAAATGTTGATAACAAATCATGAAAATATTTTTTATAGTGAAACTGCAATGTAACTAATATCTAAATGTGACCCTGGACCAGAAAACCAGTCATAAGGGTCCATTTTTTGGTCTGAAAGCTGAATAAATAAACTTTCCATTGATGTACGGTTTGTTCGGATAGGACAATATTTGAAAATCTGGAATCTGAGGGTGCAAAAAAATCAAAATATTGAGAAAATTGCCTTTAAGGTTGTTCAAATAAAGTCCTTAGCAATGCGTATCCACTCACAAAAATAAATTTTTGCTATATCTAGGTAGGAAATTTACTAAATATCTTCATGGAACATGATCTTTACGTAATATCCTAATGATTTTTGGCATAAAAGAAAAATCGATAATTTTGACCTATACAATGTATTGTTTTGTGGTCCAGGGTCACAAATGTATTTAAAATTTGAAGCTCCATAATGCATCTGAGACATTCCAGTTCAATAATAAATCAAATTGTTGTAAACTATAGTATATTTGACTTATTTTTTTTTGGAATAAGTATAGTTTAAAATAAAACTAAATAATTTTACATGAAAGCAATCACAAATTTTAATTTAAGTGGTGTTACTGCAATATAAAAATGCCAAAAAGGCTTATGGCTCGTTCACACAGAACGCGTCTTTGCGTCTAAAAATGCGAGACGCAGCGCTCAGGAATAGTTTTAAAAAAAGCACAGTGCAGAAAACGAGGGTCTTGAGACACGTTTTTGAGACGATGCAATAACGAACAAATAAAACAGCTGCCACGCCAACTTGCTACTGTAAACAGAAGCTCGCAACGCTTGCCCCGCCTCTGAGTTCTTCTGATTGGTCCACTCTTTTGGAACTGACATTCTTTTAACTTGACACAGCGTCTTAAAAACGCGGCACTCATGTGCGAGGCACTACAAAAGACGCGAGACGCGAGCGTAACGCCCATACACGTCCATCTAGCACAGTGGAAAGTAGCGCATTGGAATAGAAAAATGCATTCTGTGTGAATGGCCCCTTAGGCCGTGTCCACCAAAGCATTTTTTTCCAGCGGCTAGTGTACTTTTCCAATCGTTTTCAATGGGAGCACCGCGTTTTTTAAACGCCAGAATCGTAACTTTTTCACGCTCAAGCGCTCTGTGTTTTTTACCAGTCGCCTCGAGTTGAAGAATGTTCAACTTTGGGTAAAACACAGCACTCATCACTGTCACTTTGTAGCCGTCCAGTCAGAGTGGAGGAGGTGTGGGACAAATACAACACTGACAAACCGCCACATTCTGCTTTTACAATGTCAAAAGATGACAACAACAAGCATAATAATGGAACAAAATAGAAACAGTACAGAAACAAACTATCTGTGAAATGAGATACTAGTAACACTTCCATGGATATTAAGCTTTGGTGGACAAACGGCCTTAAAGGTGCAGTATGTAAGATTTCTGACCGCTAGAGGTCGCTAGAGGCCTATTCAAAACAAAGGCGTAGCTTGATGACGCCAAGTTTGAGCGCGGAATCTTGGGACATGTGGTCTTCACCTCAACGGACGGTGCAAAAGAATAGGGATAGGACTCGGGAAGAAATCATGTTCATGGATGCGATTATTAACGTTACTGTAGTATGAAGCAGAGCAGGACCGAGTGTTGTGGGAGCTGAACGAGGCCGCTGGAGCGATTGCGCAACACACGCCGTGAGCAGCGGGACTTTTATTATGCCACAGTCGCCGGCGCTGCTTCCGCTTTTCCGGTCATGAGTATGAGGTAACGCAGCTCTGTTTATCATATTAGATACATTTGAGAGTGTTGAAAATGATGTTATAACGTTACTCTGTGCGTTCGCTCGGCGGCTGCTGTGAGACACTTGTTGCACACTGCAGTAAGATAGATCGATTTTAGAATATCATATTAAATGCTGGATGGCTTGTGCTGATAAATGGCATGCAATTAATTTTAAAACGTATTGTATGATGGAGAAAATTCTGTATTACTGTTACTAAAAATAAAGCTGCATCTGATTATGCTATGTTAGCTACTTCACAAAATAGTGTTTTTCTCTGAGGCATGGTACTCGCAAAAAATCAAGAAAATTAGATTTAAACAATAAGACTAAACGTGTTGAGCTATATAACAACAATTATTTTTTTTTGTCTATAAATATATCAAAACAACCTTGTCTATTAAAACGTGTAATATATTAAAGCATCTTTGGTGTTTCCATGGTTTCTACAAAATAAAACCGGAAACCGAGGGTAACGCGGGTATGACGCAATTGACAGGCGACTCCTCACATGTCCCGGAGCCTTGGTTAAAAATTGCAATGTTCTCACGATTTACAAATAGTTGGAAACATTTGGGATATTGTAAGTACTCAAGTGAACAAAATATATAACACTGGCCTAGTGGTTTTTGGATATTTTACTGCAAAAATCTTACACATTGCACCTTTAATGATAACTCTACAACTATTTAGTGTGACCTTCAATTACTTGAAATTGTCTTCTCTTTTTTTTTTTTTTTTTTGGCTGATTTTCTCTCTTTTTTCCATCTGTTTCATTAGATACTCAATATTACTTCAGACTAGACCAGAAAACTGGACTTCAGGATTACAGGTTTTCTGAGCATCACTAACAGTGACTCCTTCAAAACTAGATCCCACTGCATATCCCCGATCATCTATTCTGGATTATTCTTCTGAGGAGGAGTTACTTTGGAGAGCATGATTACTTCCAGAGCTGGAATACTAGAGACTAATCTAGTTTATGTGGGCAAACTGAATTACATCGGCGAATCCCTAATGTGAACAGAGCAGCGGCTAATTCATTTTGCTGCAGGACGTGCATTGACTTCCACAGCAGCTCGTGTAGTTTCGGAATGTTCACAGTGTCTTTTCATTAAGAACATTCTCTTGGAAGGTTATTTCCTGCATATATTGTCACAAATTCCGTTCTGCCTGCTGTTGGTGTGGAGTTGAATCCAATGGCTCGGCCCGGCTCCGGGGTTCTGGTGTCGCTGGGAGGCGGATACTCGTCTCAGAGCATGGCGAGGGTGGTGGTTTGGGAATGGATGAATGAACACGGCCGCTGGAGGCCGTACAGCGCCGCTGTTTGTCATCACATCGAAAACGTCCTGAAGGGAGACGCACGTGGGACCGTCATACTGGGACAGGTGGATCCGCAGCTCGCGCCGTACGTCATAGACCTGCAGTCCATGCATCAGTTCAGACAAGACACAGGTGAGTCTCAGATACACACTGCAAATAAATCTCTCCGCTGATGCACTTTTCCTGGATCTTTAACAATGAAAGGTGAGTGGGAACTTTAGTAAGTGTTTAGGCGAGTTCACACATTCACATTCAATTCAAATCCACTTCACATGCACTGCAAAAAATAGATTTTCTTATGTTTCCCAGTACAAATATAAAAAGTTCCACTGTAGTCAATAATTGTATTCCTTAAAACTCATCTTTGATCACCAAAATGACACATTTAAATGTTTTTTTTCCTTGAAAAATGCCTTAAAAAGTAACTCTACACCCTTGCCTCATTTAGTATACGCAGTTCTATGAATATGCAAATTAGCCCCGCCTTAAAGCACATTAAAAACAACACACAGACATATAAACAACATTAAAAACATTGATTTTCACCATAGGGAGACTTTAAATCAAGATGCATTTAATTGAGAAGGAAATAGTCTTTTTTTCTGAAAATATCAAAATTAAGTGAGTTTATGCTTAAAACAAGAACAAAATATCTGTCAGTGGTGTCAGAAAAATAATCTTGTTTCCCTTTTGAATTAAAATAATTTTTCTGACCCCATTAATAGATATTTTTTCTTATTTTAATCATAAACTCACTTAGTTTTGGTACAGTTTAAAGGGGACCTATAATGCCCCTTTCACAAGATGTAATATAAGTCTCTGGTGTCCCCAGAATGTGTCTGTGAAGTTTCAGCTCAAAATACCCCACAGATCATTTATTATAGCTTGTCAAATTTGCCCCTATTTGGGTGTGAGCAAAAACACGCCATTTTTGTGTGTGTCCCTTTAAATGCAAATGAGCTGCTGCTCCCGGCCCCCTTTCCAGAAGAGGGTGGAGCTTTAACAGCTCACGCTTCGGTCGCTCAACAACAACAAAGCTGGAGAATCTCACGCAGCCAAAATGAGGATTGTCAGTAACGATGTTCAGCCTTACATTGTTCAAACCGGAGTCGACACTGATGGAGAGACTCAGGAAGAAGTTACAACTTTTAGACGTTTCTGAATGGTTAGTGGATAAATTTATGTAGTTGCTGTGGAGTTGATTCAACTCATCGACTAGCATGTGCCGTCATGTTAATCTTTTGTGCAAATCCAGCGTTGAATTGACCCTCGTTTGTAAAGCAGTCCAGCGTAAAATGACGGCATTTACAACAACACTCTACTACAACAACTCTTTCTCTTCTCTAAAGCAGCCCAACATGGCCTCACCCCCTTTGTTGTGTGTTCTCGGGGTCGGGGTTTATGTAAATTTTGACATCACAAACCCGGGAAGAAGCTCGTTGTAGTCCCTACCAGCCGTTTGTTGTTGTAGTTATTTCTGTAAAAGAAAATATCTCTCTGTGCATTGAACTTTGAGCGTCGTAACTTTGCAGATGTTGTTTATGCTCACACAGCAACATTACACACTAACTAAAGTTAAAAAAGTGAAATCATAATCAACCACCCCTTTAAATATTAAACAAGACTTTTTAAACACTTTGCCTCTGGAGTAAATGCATCTTGATTTAAGAATGTTTAGATATTCAAAAAAGAAAGTCATTTTTTACAGTGCATGTGAAGTGGATTTGAATAGAATATGAATGTGTGAACTGCTAAATGACTAGTTGAATAACCACTTACTAAAGTTCCCACACATCAAAAACACACCTTTCAAGGTTAAACAGTCAGAAAAGAGCGTCAGCGGAGAGACTGAGAGATCATCTGAGAGGGTCTCATGTTCTAGTGTGTGTGCTGCGTTTGAAGTCAACTCGACGAACAAAGACAGCTTCAGGGTTTTTGGACTGTTTGGAAAATCTGTGCAGTTCCAACCAAGAGCTGATATTCTCAGAAGACCGTCCCTCTCCGCACACACACACACACACACAGATCGGCACGTCCCCAGGGCTCTCTGTTCGCATGATGCCATTGCCGCAGGCCACTGTTTTCCCTCATGAGAGAACATGACCTAAAGTAGAACAGTTCAGGGTTAAATTAGGACACATGGGATGCTCCGTGGAAAACGGAGCTGTGTGTTATTTTGGTGCATGTTTGTGTTCATTACAGCACATCTTTTAATGGTGAAGTGTGTCATTTCTGTGGAAATAACATCACCAGAGGGTATTAGTAAAAATATTTCTACAGATTTCCTCGCATTGGTTTGAGTCAGCGTTTCTTTATCAAACCACATCGACTCTGAACATTGATCTGATGTCACTGCCATGTGATCTGGATGTTGGTGTCCCTTTCTTCTTAACTGGTTTAACCAGCAATGCAACTTAGCTAATTTTTTTTTTCTGGAGAACAGCATAGTGATGGTACTAACCAGCATGTAAATTCAAAACTGGGCGCAGGAAGGTTGTTTAAATGGAAGTTCATCTGAAAGTAAAAGAAAAATGTGCCACAGACTCGTCTGGATTTTTAGGACTTCTGGCTAATCTGTGAAAGCTTAAAATAAGAAATCAATGTCATTGTATGATGAATTTGTGTTTTCACTGCTTCGCCAACTTCCAGATGCTCTCTCTCTCTCTCTTTCTGTGTGTGTGTGTGGAATGGGTGGATGGGTTTGCTTTTAGTTATACTTGTGGGACAAAATTGTCCCCAGAAGTGAGCTAAAACTGTCAAAACCTCCCTTTGGGAGTTTTTAAACACTCTAAACATGCATAAAGTTTTCTTTTATGGTGTTTAGTCATTTTAATGGGGATTATCTAAAAGCAATATGTCTAAGGTATGTTGTCATTTATGTGTGTTTGTGTGGGTTTGCTTAACCATTGTTATATATAACCATTGGAGCAAAATCTCCCCCAGAAGTGAGTTAAATATGATAAAACCTTCCTTCCATTTGGGGGCGTCTTCATTTGGAAAATAATTAATAAATTAAGCGAAATTATGTATTGAGTTATTGAGTAAAATTACTCAATTCATTTTGAGTTATGAGTAAAAATTAGGTGTCTTAGATTAGATGGGTTTGACTGAACTTTGATCAGAAAGCTGATGTCAAATCATTCAAAATTCAATAATAAGAAAACTATAAAGAGATTTTTCTGTTTCATTGTTGCAGTAGTTACTGCATTTTATCTTGCGTGTGTGTAAAATTTTGGACCATGAATTGTATGTATGCATGCTTATTTTAGGTGTCCTGGTTCTTCCAGATGGAGCTCTCTTAATAGATTTAGTGTTCTGAGATTTATCTGTGTGTGTGTGTATGTGTGTATGTGTAGTAGTAGTAGTGGTGGTGTCCCTCCCTTACTGCTTGGATCTGTCCGTTTCCTCATGTGCAGTAAGTATGCAGTATGGTACAGTGTCTAATAAACAGCAGCTGGTCAATAAGGTCATACTGACATCGCTCAGCCCTGCAGAGAAATGAGGTAAATCTGATCAAATCTTCCAGGGCATCATGGGCTTTTTGTCATGGTTTCATACAGTTGCTAAGGATTTCTAATTGTTTTTTAGCATGTTGATATACAGAAAAAGTAGCTAGCGTGTTCTGACTGGTTGCCAAGGCGTTGCTATGTCGTTTCTAAGGTGGTTTTAAGAACGTTTTTTGTAGTTGCTAGGGTTTTTTCAAATTTTTGTTCTGACTGGTTGCCAGTGTGTTGCTATGCAGTTGCTATGGTGCTGCTGATGGTTGCCAAGGCATTGCTATGGTTTCTAAGGTGGTTTTTTTTTTTTTTTTTTTTATTCAGTTGCCAGGCTTTTCTTAATGGTTTTTAGCATGTTGCGATGTTGAGTAGTAGCTAGTGTGTTCTGACTGGTTACAAGGGTGTTGCTATGCAGTTGCTATGTTGTTGTAAATGGTTGCCAGGGCATTGCTATGTGATATTTACGGTGGTTTTAAGCATGTTTTATGCATTTGGTAGTGGTTTCTAAATGATTTTAGCATGTTGCTTTGCAGTAGCTAGGGTGTTCTTGTTGGTTGCTACGTAGTTGCTATGGTGCTGTGGATGGTTGCCAGGGCGTTGCTATGTGATTTCTAAGGTGGTTTTAAACATGTTTTATGCAGTTGGTAGGGTTTTCTTATGTTTTTTTAACATGTTGTTATGCATTTGCTAGGGGGTTCTGATTGGTTGCCAAGGTGTTGCTACACAGTTGGTATGGTGCAGTGGATGGTTGCCAGGGCGTTGCTATGTGGTTTCTAAGGTGGTTTCAAGCATGTTTTATGCAGTTGTTAGGGTTTTCTAAATGATTTTAGCATGTTGCTATGCAGTAGCTAGGGTGTTGTACGCAGTTTGCTATGGTGCTTTGGATGGTTGCCAAGGCGTTGCTATGTGGTTTCTAAGGTGGTTTTAACCACGTTTTTATGCAGTTGCAAGAGTTTTCTAAAAAATTTTTAGCATGTTGCTATACAATATCAAGTGTGTTCTGACTGGTTGCCAGGGTGTTGCTATTCAGTTGCTATGGGGCTTGGGTGGTTGCCAGGGCATTGCTATATGGTTTCTAAGGAGGTTTTAAGCATGTTTTTATTCAGTTGCCAGCGTTTTCTAAATGTTTTTTAGCATGTTGCGATGTGGAACAGTAACTAGTGTGTTCTGACTGGTTGCCAGGGTGTTGCTATGCAGTTGCTATGGTGCTTTAGATGGTTGCTGAGGCGTTGCTAGGGGTTTCTAAGGTGTTCTGGGTTGCTTCTATGTGCATCTGTGGGATATTTTCACCTGCTTTATGGTCCAACAGGTAAAAGTGGTGCATCTGATCACTTAGTAAAGTAGCAGCACCCTCTCCTCAACAACACACAGGGTTTCAGGGAATTATTTGTGTCTGGAGCACAAACGCTGCAGGATGACGCACACAATCAACTTCAATACTGACTGTTAGAGGTTTCATCACATCTCTAATAAGAAATGACAACTGAGGTACAGATTGAGTGTCTGTGTGATAAACAGAGACTGTGTCAGATGTGATTGTGTGTGTTTGAATGGGGTTTGATCCCTGGCCAGACTAAATCGGTCTGTTTGTCTCAGGAGACAGTCTGTGGTTTTCTGCAGCATTGTAGACGTCTTCTCTTACATGTCTAACACAGATTTGTAAAGTGACACTGCAATCATTTGTTTTGCTCAATGGACTGGAATGGAAATGGAAATATACAGAACTGTATTTAATGGCGCGTTATAAATCACAGTATAAATCTCATCAGCCAATCAATATTAAAAATAAGTTTTAAATGCCTGCTTTAAAACTAAACTAACCAGTTATGCAGCTTTCCTGAAGCAAAAACAGTACAGCATGGTGCTAACAATGCCAGAGTCATGGGTTTGATTCCCAAGAAATGCACAAGTTGGAAAAATGTATAGCTTGAATGCAAGTCGCTTTGGATAAATGCATAGAAGTAAATGTTCTGCTGGAGATTGAGTTTGTATGTAAACTGCAGCAGGCGTCACATAGCTGTCATTTGCACAAAGTTTTTTTTTCGCAGAACACGCCCACAGTCACCAGAAAAACATTATACGCTGACCCTGACGAACACCTCTGTCATAGAAATGCTCTTATTATAGTCGGCAGCAAGCTAATTTATAGTGTGACTAATTTTTTGTGTCTTTAATTCAAACAGAACAGCCTGTGGTCTACGCCACGGCTTGGCTCATGAATATTAATTAAGTTATGTGATAGCTGATTTGCTGAAAGGGAGATGTTAGTAGGTGAGCTTTAGCCAAAAGGATTACTGCATAATGCTTTAATTCAGTCGAGTGCTAAAGCAGCCGGTTGGCAGATGCTTCTGCTTGGTCATAAAGTTTTTGTTTCATGCATCTGGCTGCTTTTTGCCCTTCATGCTGCTGTCCAGTAGTTTATCTACCAGAAAGTAGTGTTTACAGTCATTTCTAGAGGTGGAGGGATCAGGTACAATGATGGCTATGCCTGTGATTGATTGATTGTGCTGTGTATGAGTGTGTTCGACTGTGATGTTTCTGTTTACCCTCAAGGATGGGTAGTTGTCATGGTAAGATTTCCACAGCTCTGTTTTGAGCGTGAGAAACTCATCAGAGATGATGTGTGAACTTTCTGGTGTGTGTGGTCGCAAACGTGTTTATGTGTTCTTTGAATACAGGTTTGTGTTGTGTAAGAGTTTTTTGTAGGGCATTTGCGTGCATAGAGTCTCATACCTGTGCATTCTTACTGAGAATGAAACTTATATATAGGTAAAGTCTATAGCAGCAGTTTCCCAGCAAACGAATGAATAGCGGTTCAAAAGTTTGGGGTCTTTTGCAAATGGATTTTATACTTTTATTCAGCAAGGACACAATAAGTTGATCAAAAGTCTATTAAAGTTGATTAAAGCATTAGTTCACTTCAGAATTAAAATTTCCTGGTAATTTACTCACCCCCATGTCATCCAAGATGTTCATGTCTTTCTTTCTTCAGTTGAAAAGAAATGAAGGTTTTTGAGGAAAACATTCCAAGATTTTTCTCCATATAGTGGACAGGTTGAAGGTCCAAATGTCAGTTTCATTGCAGCTTCAAAGGGCTCTACATGATCCCAGACGAGGAATAAGGGTCTTATCTAGAAAAACCATGGCTCATTTTCTAAAAAAAATAAAAATTATATACTTTTTAACCACAAATGCTCGTCTTGCACTGCTCTGCGATGCACCACGTATTGACGTAGGCGGTAGGGGTGAAAAACTCCATCTCATTTTCTCCTCCAACTTCAAAATCATCCGACATCGTTGTTTTACCTTTTTTTGGTAAAAAATGGTGTTTGACTTAGTCTTTGCACGTTTGCTTTGTCGACACTGGATCAGTACTTCCGCCTACGTCACGCGTGACCTTTCCAACGTGATTATGTAATATGTGGCACATCGCAGAGCAGTGCAAGATGAGCATTTGTGGTTAAAAAGTATATAATTTTTTTTTTAGAAAATGACCGATTGTTTCCCTAGATAAGACCCTTATTCCTCGTCTGGGATCGTGTAGAGCTCTTTGAAGCTGCACTGAAACTGCAATTTGGACTTTCAACCCGTTGGTAACTGTTGAAGTCCGCTATATGGAGAAAAATCCTGGAATGTTTTCCTCAAAAAACTTGCTTTTCGACTAAAGAAAGAAAGACATAAACATCTTGGATGACATGGGGGTGAGTAAATTATCAGGAAATTTGAATTCTGAAATGAACTAGGGTAATCCTTTAAGGACACAGACAAAAGTGGGTTCATTAGGCTGCCGTTACTTTAAGAGCTGCACGGATCCAATAAACTGTTACACACATTTTCTTTCTCTTAAGACATAACCGACTGTGTTTACTAGAATACTCACAAAGACGGGCATTTTGACATAATTTTGAGTGAAGACATAAAAGGGAACTCAATTCAGTATTCACACGGTGTCTGAGAGGCGGCTTCCTAGGCGTGCTTTGGATGTTTTCGCACAGAAAAATTCTTGCACAGCATGCGAGTACCGAATTAAGTTTTCTTTTGTTTCTTGTTGCGCTTGGATATTTAAATTGGTAAGGCTTAAAGGGGTGGTTGATTCTGATTTCACTTTTTTAACTTTAGTTAGTGTGTAATGTTGTTGTTTGATCAAAAACAACATCTGCAAAGTTACGACACTCAAAGTTCAATGCAAAGGGAGATAATTTCTTTTACAGAAATCGCTTTTTAAGGACTACAACGAGCTTCTTCCCGGGTTAGTGACATCACTAACCCTAAAATTTACATAAACCCCGCCCCCGAGAACACTCAACAAAGGGGGTGAGGCCATGTTGGGCTGCTTCAGAGAAGAGGATGAGTTGTTGTAGTAGAGTGTTGTTGTCATGCCGTCATTTTACGCCAGACTGCTTCACAAACAAGGGTCAATTCAACGCTGGATTTGCACAAAAGATTAACATGACGGCACATGCTAGTCGATGAGTTGAATCAACTCCACAGCAACTACATAAATTTATCCACTAACCATTCAGAAACGTCTAAAAGTTGTAACTTCTTCCTGAGTCGCTCCATCAGTGTCGACTCCGGTTTGAACAATGTAAGGCTGAACACTGTCGTCATTTTGGCTGCGTGAGATTCTCCAGCTTTGTTGTTGTTGAGCGACCGAAGTGCGAGCTGTTAAAGCTCCGCCCTTTTCTGGAAAGGGGGGCGGGAGCAGCAGCTCATTTGCATTTAAAGGGACACACGCAAAAACAACGTGTTTTTGCTCACACCCAAATAGGGGCAAATTTGACAAACTATAATAAATGATCTGTGGGGTATTTTGAGCTGAAACTTCACAGACACATACTGGGGACACCAGTGACTTATATTACATCTTGTTAAAGGGGCATTATATAGGTACACTATGTAACTTTTGGCCCTCTAGCGGTTAAAAAACAAAACCGCATGCATTTTGTGGTAGAACATTGTTTTGGTTGTGCTTCGGCTCTGTGTGGATGAATATGGATGAATATGGTTATTGTGCTCATAAAACATTCATTATCAGGATTAAGATATATAACCAGTTTAGATGGAAAGGATCTCAAGCTGTCTAGCTGAAGGCGTTATTGTAGCTTTACCCATTAATAAACACGGTACTTCCTTGAAAATAAATTCCAGCACAGCTACAACAACCATAATGAAATGATCTTCACAACAGATAATGCTTTACAATGAACTCTGTTAGAGAGATACATATGGGAATTTATCTGTTTAATAAAACAGATACTCATTATTGTTGAGTAATAAAAACACCATCTTTGCGTCGCTTTTACGACATTTCAAATCCCTCAGTTCTCGCAATCTCCGAAAAGTCAAGCTAATGTTTATTCTTGTTTTATTACGAGCTCTGTTGCCTTCTCTTTTTGCCAGCAGACTCTCCTCTGTTCAGCTTTTGTTTAAAACGCGTGATTCTCCGGAGGTTGGAGATTTAGCGGTTCCATGTCAACCTTTCTTGCTCGTTGTGACAACTAACCTCTGCCACTCCCATATGTGTCAAAGTAGTCTGTTTCTTCTGCTCTGCCTCTTATTTTCTATTTGTCAGGCACACAGGTAGCCCCGCCCCCAAACTCACGCCATTGGTTGGGTCAGAATATTTATACATCACACGCCTCAGCTTTAGGTGTCATGTGTGTTTTACAGGCCGTCTGACAGATGAGTTGTTGTACTTGCAGGGCAGTTCATTACAGCGGCCTTCTGTATTATTATCACGTTTGCACACTGAAGCATTTTAAAACAATTAACCTGTAAAGGTGATGTAGGAGAGCCAAGACGCCTCCCCTCGCTCTTGCTCTCTCTCTCTCTTTCTCTCTGGTCAGCACTTGTCTTGTCTTGACTGTTGGAATGAATAATATCAGCCAGATGCTTTTTGGCAGCAGCTCCCCATGCGGCCGATCCAAAATGGAGTAGCGTATGGCCACAGTTTCCACTTTGCTCATTAGGAATGACAGCCAAAGGTGCTCTTAGAAGGATCTGCAGTCTCAAGGTGAATTTTAATCAGGCAGAACATGTCACGTCCTTTAGTTCTACGCTTATTTTACTTTCTTACATGAAGTTAACTAAAACTAAAACCATTTGTTACTTACAATAAAATAAACGTTAACTGAAATAAAATAAAATATAAAAATGTAAACATTTCATTTCTAATTTATTTAGATTAACTTGAACTACTACAATAACATAAAAAATTTAAATAATATATTTTTAAAAAAATAAAAATGACAAATACACACAACAAAGTTACTAAAACTTTTACTAAAATTAAAATGGAAAATATAAAAACTAATATTAAAAACTGTAATATAATATTAATGATAATAAAAAATAAAATGGGTTTGTATTTTTTCTGCTTAGCAAAACAGTGATTGGAAAACAAACTAGAAAACCATGTCAAAATCTTTATGATTAATATAGTGTTATTTTAGTATCATTGAGATACTATTATTGTTTTTTATTTTTTGAATTACTTTTTATTTTTGTATTTTCCACTTTAATTTTAATTTAATTAATTTTAATGCTGTATTTTTTTAGTAATATTTTAGTAATACAGTTATTTTTTTTAAGTCTTTTAAGTTTTTTTTATAGTGTTTATTTTTTTTTATTTTAGTACTTTGACAAACTAAATGAAAATGAGAAATATTCTCTTGGAAACTAGCCAAGTTTATTTTATTATTTTTTTTTTTTTTAATTTATTTAGTTTTTATTTTTTTATCTTATTTTATTTCAGTTAATGTTTATTATACTGCAAGTAACAACATTTTTAATGGTTTTAGTTTTAGTAAACTATAATAACCCTGACTCCACTATGATTCTTTCATTGACAGGTGCTTATCTTAAATACAATTTTTCTGACAGGCTCCGCCCCCAGATTGTTAGATTAGAGGCTCCGCCCTCAGACAGTGTGTGGGAATAGTGGAGGTGTTGAACTGCTTTGGTTTATCACGGGGTTTTCCACCGAGTGTGTGCATGTGTGTGTGTGAGAGAATGCGTTTTGGGTTTTTCTTGCAGGAAATACAGTGGTCTTATCTGAAACACTTGACACCAAAAGCTGCATCACAGCAAAGCATCTACTGTACCCTCTGAGTTTACTGTAGTACATCATATACTGTATGTGTGTGGATCTGTTTAGTGAAGTGGGCATAATCGCCGCTGGCGCTCACATACTGGGCATCACAGGGGCAGCGGACACTTTGTTGTACCAACTTCCTTTGGCGCAGGATGGTCACGATGCATCTACACGTGTGTGTGTGTGTGTGTGTGTGTGTGTGTGTGTGTGTGTTTTGGGTCCTCTGCAGTCATGGCTTAGAGCTACAGTCTTTTAAGTCCTTTTTTTCTGCAAGCTCTGCAGTAACTCTCTGTTAACTAGCAGCCTCAAAGGATTCACACTAGAGCAAAGCCAATATTTCTATCTGTTGCAGTGGCAAAATGATTTGTATCTGTATTTAGATAAAACTGCATGTGGAGTTTGACTAAACTGATAAGTACATTTTACATGTAATTCTGTTCCCTTTGTTAACATACAGCAAATGCTGGTTTTTCATTTTAAACTACAGTTTTAGTAGATTTATAAGCTGTTTAATAGGCTAAAGAGTGAAGAATAATTCGCTGGATAATGTTAAATAACTGAATAATAATCTCTGGAATATTGGAATATAACAAACAAAACATCGTATTTTATTGCATTTCTCAACTGGTATGTTATATCAGAATTATTAATAATGTTTTTGTTGTTCTAGATTATGAAATATCTGCTGACAAAGCGCTGTTTATCTATGCATTTACACAGAACTACTCAAACTGCGATCGCTCGCGGAGATAATAAATAATTAATTTCCATAGAGTTGTGTTTACTTGGATGTTTATTAGCGAATTAATGGTTAAATAGTAAATGTTTATATAATTACAGTGTTTTAAACAAGTGAATCTTGTTGAAAGTTACATGCGGTGGCCGTGGAGCATTTCCTGAGCATCAACCCGCTGAGTGAACAGCAAACTGCAGACGACTTCACGAGACTAATGACGAGCATAGACAACAGAGAGAGAATTAAATTCAGCGCTTTTATTTCCAACATGTGCTCATTCATGGCTGTATTATTTAATTCATGCAAAGTTACATCTTGACGGATTATGCATAAACTAGCTACATTTCAAGCATTTATGTAACGCATCTAAATTGTGCATTAATGGCTGTTATGTTAAATAAAGTTTACTAATTACAGCAAAGCAGGTAAGTATACTTTACCTGTGCACGCCGTTGTCTTGTCTCCCCTCAGATGCGCTGTAATGGCGATCCTGCGCGCAATTTTCAAAACACCCACAAGATGGCGGCGTTTATCGGTAAATCCGATATTACAAAACCGATATCCGATTATAGTAAAATGCTTAAATATGGGGGGAAATATCAGTAGATCGATATATCGGTCGATCTCTATTTTTTACTCTCAGTTTTTACTCGATAAAATACTTATGAGCTTGGTCCAAGTAGCAAAGTGTATAAAATGTACAAAAAAATGTGTAAAAAATGCACAATTTTATCAATTTACATGACTTTTCCAGATCTACGAATCACTTGTAAAATTAGGCTACCTCACATATCCAGGTTTTCAGTTGTTGAGGGGTGAATTAAACTAATAAATATCTTTAATATATATAATTAATATTATATAATTTATATATTATAATAAAATAAATGGTAACTTTTATAAAATATAAATATATGAAAATATAAAAATACAACAATATTTTAAGGCCACACGACTGTTCGTTCGATATATAGTAGTATATATATAATGTATATTACTCTCTGTTTCTACCCGATCAAAAATACTTTAGATTTTGGCATAACTACAAACATTTATGCATATGTAAACTGCACTACAAATGCTCATGGATCTTTATGATTTTATTAATTTACATGACTTTTCCAGCTCAGCCAGATGGTCTCTTTCTGTATAAGTGGGCAATTCTTAACCAGAATAAGCTGCGAATTTGACCAAACTTAATGTAAATGTCAGAAGTCTGATGCCGTGTGACCGAGACAGAGAAGACGACACACGGTCCAGACAGACCGACAGGATGAGTGACCGGAAGCGAGTGTAAAGGGAAAGTGTGAGGTTTGGGTTCAGGGAAGAGGACAGATGAGGATAAACTCATCGGAGGATCCGGCAGGATGTGACCAGCGCATACAGGAAGGACATGGAGAAAGTGTGTGTGTGTGTTTTCCTTAACTCTGTGTTCAAGTGTTGGTCTCAGTTGAAGTCTGAGAACAGAATGTCCTGTTATATATACAATTACACTTGAACAGATTCACAGCCGATGGAGTTGAAGTGGTTTACTGTTGTAACAGTTCATTGCATCTTTATGTGTGTTATATGGCGTGTGTGTTCATGTTTACACACGTGATCTTGCTGTAAGTCACATTGAGACTGTAGAAGAATCAGTCCATCATGATAAGGCCTGCGGGAAACTTTTATCTAGTCATGCAATTCCAGGAAATGAGGCGGAAATCTCCAGATCTGTCGACTGTAATTCTTGTTATGCAGCGCATTCTCATATCCTCATCATTTTGGGGTTAATTTATAAGATACAATAACAAACTTACATTTTTAAAGTTGTAAATCACATAAGTTGGTCTTCTTTTATCATAATATGACAATGAATGGGTGGGTTTTAAATCATTTTACTACTTTGATTTGATCTTTATGTATACAAACAAGTGTATGAAACTTCACTTGTAACCACTGTCAGTAATTCATTCCCAATAAGGAACTGGGAAATACTTGGTGCAAAAAGTACGCAGCTGTAATGAAACGTTTCAGATTGAGTTTAAGGATGTGGCACTTTGAGGTCTGACCTCGGGTCAGTGATGCCGTTATGATCCGCCCCGGGTGGGAAAGCCAGGGTTGGATTGTGAAAATTCAAGGTCAGTCGTGCTGATTGTGCTGATGTGTGTGTGATGATCTCATGTGTGTGACTGTAATTGTTCTTTAATGAGCTGTAAAACAGTTCAGTGCTGCTCTCCTTCACCTCTCCTCTTCCTCTTCCTCTGCCCTTCTTCCTCCCGTCACGTCCCTGCAGTCGCACTATCCGTCCTGTCTGGAGCTCCTTATCAAACACTCATCTGAGAAAGCAGCCTTATGATTCTCTGCAACATTTCATTTATTTATTTCTCAACATTTTATTTCAATTTTTTTCTTGAAATTTAAAGATTTTTTTTCTCGAAACATGACGACTTTATTCTCAAAATTTAATATTTATTCTCGACATTTTATTTAGACTTTTTCTAGGAATTTAACGAGTTTTTTCTCGAAACGCAACAACTTTATTCTCAATTTAATGAGTTCTCAACATTTTATTTGAACTTTTTTCTCAAAATTTAACAAGTTTTTTCTCAAAATAAACATGACTTTATTCTCAAAATTTAATGTTTATTCTCGACATTTTATTTCAACTTTTTTCTCGAAATTTAACGAGTTTTTCTCAAAACAAACACGACTTTATTCTCAATTTAATTTTATTCTCGACATTTTATTTGAACTTTTTTCTCGAAATTTAACGATTTTTTTCTCAATGTCTTTATTCTCAATTTAATGAGTTTGTTCTCGACATTTTATTTAGACTTTTTCTCGAAATTTAACGAGTTTTTTCTTGAAACGCAATGACTATTCTCAAAATTTAATGAGTTTATTCTCAACATTTTATTTTAACTTTTTTCTCGAAATTTAACGAGTTTTTTCTCAAAACAAACGACTTTATTTTCAAAATTTAATGAGTTTATTCTCAACATTTTATTTAAACTTTTTTCTCGAAATTTAACGAGTTTTTTCTTGAAACGCAATGACTATTCTCAAAATTTAATGTTTATTCTCAACATTTTATTAACTTTTTTCTTGAAATTTGACGAGTTTTTTCTCAAAACAAACACGACTTTATTCTCAAAATGAGTTTATTCTCGACATTTTATTTTAACTTTTTTCTCGAAATGTAACTTTTTTTTCTCAAAATAATGTCTTTATTCTCAATTTAATGAGTTTGTTCTCGACATTTTATTTAAACTTTTTTCTCGAAATTTAACAGGTTTTTCTCAAAACAAACACGACTTTATTCTCAAAATTTAATGAGTTTATTCTCGGCATTTTATTTAAACTTTTTTTCTCGAAATTTAACGAGTTTTTTTCTCAAAACACGACTTTATTCTCAAAATTTAATGTTTATTCTCAACATTTTATTTAAACGTTTTTCTCGAAATTTAACGTTTTTTTTTTCTCAAAACACAACTTTATTCTCAATTTAATGAGTTTATTCTCGACATTTTATTTCAACTTTTTTTCTCAATGTAATGAGTTTATTCTCAACAAGTTTTTTCTCGAAACGACTTTATTCTCAAAATTTTGAGTTTATTCTCAATGCTTTATTTAAACTTTTTTCTTGAAATTTAACAAGTTTCTTCTCAACAAAACGACTTTATTCTCGAAATTTAATGCGACTTTATATCACAGAATATCTAAATATTCTTAAATCAAGATACATTTACTGAAGAAGCGAAGTGACTTAAGATATTAAGTCTTGTTTAATAAAAAAAATATCAAAATTAAGTGAGTTTATGATTAAAACAAGAATTAGTATCTGCTAATGGGGTCAGAAAAATAATCTTGTTTTCTCTTTGAATTAAGATTATTTTTCTGACTCCATTGGCAGATATTTGTTCTTGTTTTAAACACAAACTCACTTCATTTTGATTCATTTTTCAGACTTAATATCTTCAGTCATTTCTCTTCTCCAGTAAATGTATCTTGATTTAAGAATGTTTAGATATTGGTGCTGGAAAACAAGACAGAAACGCTGATTCAACCCATTGTCACTCATTACTTGCAGTGTGAGAATGGGTTGAAAAATAAGTAAAGTTCTTTACATTGGCAGATGCTTTTATCTTACACTGCATTAATTAAAGGTATGCTTTGTATTAGTTCATTAGATCTTCATTAGTTCTCTCTCTCTTTCCTATAGGCACAATGCGTCCCGTGCAGCGCAATTTCTACGACCCGTCCTCGTCTCCGGGCAAGGGCATCGTATGGGAGTGGGAAAACGACTGTGGATCCTGGACGCCGTATGACATGGAGTTGTGCGTCAGCATCCAGAACGCCTACGAGAAGCAGCACCCCTGGCTGGACCTGAGCTCGCTGGGCTTCAGCTACCTGGTGGACTTCGACGGCATGTCACAAACCAACCGGCAGAGCCAGAGGAAGCGGCGCATTCGCCGGCGGATGGACCTTGCGTATCCACTCATCGCCGGATCCATCCCCAAATCCCAGTCCTGGCCCGTGGGCACCAACTCGGGCACCCCGTGCACCTGCCAGCAGTGCATGCTGGTCCACAGCACACGGGCCGCGTCCAACGCCATCCTGGCCCTGCAGCAGAGGAGGAAACTGTACGGGACGGAGGGCGGAGCCAATCAGACGGCCGCTGTCGTGAGGCAGAGCAACACCTTCGCTGGCTCCTCCCTCTGGTCGCCCACGACGACTGTTGCCAGGGGGCACCATAACAACATAAAGGTCGTTGGAGGAGGAGCTGGGAAGATGGAGATGAACGGGGGGAATTTCCCATGCACCCCTGCGCTGGTTACGCTTCCGACCAATCACACGCTTACTATTAACGGACAGAATAATCTGAACCGGCCGGGAACGCAGCGGATCGCGGTGACGACGAGCCGAGGATCCATCCCTCCCGGGTAAGACATGATTCTGCTGTTTAACAACATGACAAAACTGTCCTGGAATGACTTTTCTTTGTCTCTGATTCATTTGAGTGTATCAGTTCATCTATCTATCTATCTATCTATTTTTCGTTCTATCATTCGTTCTTTCGTTCTGTCGTTCTATCATTCTATCAGTCTATTTATCGTTCTATTGTTCTATCGTTCTATCTATCCTCCTACCTATCCTTCTATTTATCGTTCTATCGTTCGTTCTATCATTCATTCTATCATTCTATCGTTCTATCTATCGTTCGTTCGTTTGTTTGTCTATCGTTCTATCGTTATCTATCATTCTATCTATCGTTCTATCGTTATCTATCGTTCTATCTTTCTGTTTATCGTTCTATTTATCGTTCGTTCTGTTGTTCTATCAATCTATTTATCATTCTATCACTATATCTATCTTTCTGTCTATCTATCTATCTATCTGTCTATCTATCTATCATTCTATCGTTCTATCTATCGTTAGTTCGTTTGTTTGTTCGTTCTATCTATCGTTCTATCTATCCTTCTATTTATCGTTCTATCATTCTATCAATCTATTTATCGTTCTATCTATCTATCTATCTATCTATCTATCTATCTATCGTTCTATTTATTGTTCTATCATTCATTCTATTATTCTATCTATCTTTCTGTCTATCTATCTATCGTTAGTTCGTTTGTTTGTTCGTTCTATCGTTCTATCTATCCTTCTATTTATCGTTCTATCATTCTATCAATCTATTTATCGTTCTATCTATCTATCTATCTATCTATCTATCTATCTATCTATCTATCTATCTATCGTTCTATTTATTGTTCTATCATTCATTCTATTATTCTATCTATCTTTCTGTCTATCTTTCTGTCTATCTATCTATCTATCTATCGTTAGTTCGTTTGTTTGTTTGTTCTATCGTTCTATCTATCCTTCTATTTATCGTTCTATCAGTCTATCAATCTATTATCGTTCTATCTATCTATCTATCGTTCTATTTATTGTTCTATCATTCATTCTATTATTCTATCTATCTTTCTGTCTATCTTTCTGTCTATCTATCTATCTATCGTTAGTTCGTTTGTTTGTTCGTTCTATCGTTCTATCTATCCTTCTATTTATCGTTCTATCATTCTATCAATCTATTTATCGTTCTATCTATCTATCTATCTATCTATCATTCTATTTATTGTTCTATCATTCATTCTATTATTCTATCTATCTGTCTCTTTCTGTCTATCTATCTATCGTTAGTTCGTTTGTTTGTTCGTTCTATTGTTCTATCTATCATTCTATTGGTATATCATTCTGTCTATCTATCTGTCTATCTGTCTGTCTATCGTTCTTTCGTTCAATCTATCATTCTATCATTATATCTGTCGTTCTGTCTATCTATAGTTCTATCTATCGTTCTATCGCTATATCTATCTATTTATCGCTCTATCTATCTATCTATTGTTCTATTTATTGTTCTATCATTCATTCTATTATTCTATCTATCTTTCTGTCTATCTATCTATCGTTCTATCTATCGTTAGTTCGTTTGTTTGTTCGTTCTATCGTTCTATCTGTCCTTCTATTTATCGTTCTATCATTCTATCAATCTATTTATCGTTCTATCTATCTATCTATCGTTCTATTTATTGTTCTATCATTCATTCTATTATTCTATCTATCTTTCTGTCTATCTATCTATCTATCGTTAGTTCGTTTGTTTGTTCGTTCTATCGTTCTATCTATCCTTCTATTTATCGTTCTATCATTCTATCAATCTATTTATCGTTCTATCTATCTATCTATCTATCTATCGTTCTATTTATTGTTCTATCATTCATTCTATTATTCTATATCTTTCTGTCTATCTATCTATCTATCGTTAGTTCGTTTGTTTGTTCGTTCTATCGTTCTATCTATCCTTCTATTTATCGTTCTATCATTCTATCAATCTTTTTATCGTTCTATCTATCTATCTATCTATCTATCGTTCTATTTATTGTTCTATCATTCATTCTATTATTCTATCTATCTTTCTGTCTATCTTTCTGTCTATCTATCTATCTATCTATCGTTAGTTCGTTTGTTTGTTTGTTCTATCGTTCTATCTATCGTTCTATTTATCGCTCTATCATTCTATCAATCTATTTATCGTTCTATCTATCTATCTATCTATCGTTCTATTTATTGTTCTATCATTCATTCTATTATTCTATCTATCTTTCTGTCTATCTTTCTGTCTATCTATCTATCTATCGTTAGTTCGTTTGTTCGTTCTATCGTTCTATCTATCCTTCTATTTATCGTTCTATCATTCTATCAATCTATTTATCGTTCTATCTATCTATCTATCTATCTATCTATCGTTCTATTTATTGTTCTATCATTCATTCTATTATTCTATCTATCTTTCTGTCTATCTTTCTGTCTATCTATCTATCTATCGTTAGTTCGTTTGTTTGTTCGTTCTATCGTTCTATCTATCCTTCTATTTATCGTTCTATCATTCTATCAATCTTTTTATCGTTCTATCTATCTATCTATCTATCTATCGTTCTATTTATTGTTCTATCATTCATTCTATTATTCTATCTATCTTTCTGTCTATCTTTCTGTCTATCTATCTATCTATCTATCTATCGTTAGTTCGTTTGTTTGTTTGTTCTATCGTTCTATCTATCGTTCTATTTATCGCTCTATCATTCTATCAATCTATTTATCGTTCTATCTATCTATCTATCTATCGTTCTATTTATTGTTCTATCATTCATTCTATTATTCTATCTATCTTTCTGTCTATCTTTCTGTCTATCTATCTATCTATCGTTAGTTCGTTTGTTCGTTCTATCGTTCTATCTATCCTTCTATTTATCGTTCTATCATTCTATCAATCTATTTATCGTTCTATCTATCTATCTATCTATCTATCTATCTATCTATCTATCGTTCTATTTATTGTTCTATCATTCATTCTATTATTCTATCTATCTTTCTGTCTATCTTTCTGTCTATCTATCTATCTATCGTTAGTTCGTTTGTTTGTTCGTTCTATCGTTCTATCTATCCTTCTATTTATCGTTCTATCATTCTATCAATCTATTTATCGCTCTATCTATCTATCTATCTATCGTTCTATTTATTGTTCTATCATTCATTCTATTATTCTATCTATCTTTCTGTCTATCTATCTATCTATCGTTCTATTTATTGTTCTATCATTCATTCTATTATTCTATCTATCTTTCTGTCTATCTTTCTGTCTATCTATCTATCTATCTATCTATCGTTAGTTCGTTTGTTTGTTTGTTCTATCGTTCTATCTATCGTTCTATTTATCGTTCTATCATTCTATCAATCTATTTATCGTTCTATCTATCTATCTATCTATCGTTCTATTTATTGTTCTATCATTCATTCTATTATTCTATCTATCTTTCTGTCTATCTTTCTGTCTATCTATCTATCTATCGTTAGTTCGTTTGTTCGTTCTATCGTTCTATCTATCCTTCTATTTATCGTTCTATCATTCTATCAATCTATTTATCGTTCTATCTATCTATCTATCTATCTATCATTCTATTTATTGTTCTATCATTCATTCTATTATTCTATCTATCTGTCTCTTTCTGTCTATCTATCTATCGTTAGTTCGTTTGTTTGTTCGTTCTATCGTTCTATCTATCCTTCTATTTATCGTTCTATCATTCTATCAATCTATTTATCGCTCTATCTATCTATCTATCTATCGTTCTATTTATTGTTCTATCATTCATTCTATTATTCTATCTATCTTTCTGTCTATCTATCTATCGTTCTATCTATCGTTAGTTCGTTTGTTTGTTCGTTCTATCGTTCTATCTGTCCTTCTATTTATCGTTCTATCATTCTATCAATCTATTTATCGTTCTATCTATCTATCGTTCTATTTATTGTTCTATCATTCATTCTATTATTCTATCTATCTTTCTGTCTATCTGTCTATCTATCGTTAGTTCGTTTGTTTGTTCGTTCTATCGTTCTATCTATCCTTCTATTTATCGTTCTATCATTCTATCAATCTATTTATCGTTCTATCTATCTATCTATCTATCTATCTATCGTTCTATTTATTGTTCTATCATTCATTCTATTATTCTATATCTTTCTGTCTATCTATCTATCTATCGTTAGTTCGTTTGTTTGTTCGTTCTATCGTTCTATCTATCCTTCTATTTATCGTTCTATCATTCTATCAATCTTTTTATCGTTCTATCTATCTATCTATCTATCTATCGTTCTATTTATTGTTCTATCATTCATTCTATTATTCTATCTATCTTTCTGTCTA
Source organism: Mylopharyngodon piceus (assembly GCA_039654765.1). NCBI lineage: Eukaryota > Metazoa > Chordata > Actinopteri > Cypriniformes > Xenocyprididae > Mylopharyngodon > Mylopharyngodon piceus. The sequence continues at coordinate 1,408,214 of CM077453.1, read as the reverse complement.
TCTTTCTGTCTATCTATCTATCTATCTATCGTTAGTTCGTTTGTTTGTTTGTTCTATCGTTCTATCTATCGTTCTATTTATCGTTCTATCATTCTATCAATCTATTTATCGTTCTATCTATCTATCTATCTATCGTTCTATTTATTGTTCTATCATTCATTCTATTATTCTATCTATCTTTCTATCTTTCTGTCTATCTATCTATCTATCGTTAGTTCGTTTGTTCGTTCTATCGTTCTATCTATCCTTCTATTTATCGTTCTATCATTCTATCAATCTATTTATCGTTCTATCTATCTATCTATCTATCTATGTATCTATCTATCGTTCTATTTATTGTTCTATCATTCATTCTATTATTCTATCTATCTTTCTGTCTATCTTTCTGTCTATCTATCTATCTATCTATCGTTAGTTCGTTTGTTTGTTCGTTCTATCGTTCTATCTATCCTTCTATTTATCGTTCTATCATTCTATCAATCTATTTATCGCTCTATCTATCTATCTATCTATCTATCTATCTATCGTTCTATTTATTGTTCTATCATTCATTCTATTATTCTATCTATCTTTCTGTCTATCTATCTATCTATCGTTCTATCTATCGTTAGTTCGTTTGTTTGTTCGTTCTATCGTTCTATCTGTCCTTCTATTTATCGTTCTATCATTCTATCAATCTATTTATCATTCTATCTATCTATATATCTGTCGTTCGATTTATTGTTGTATCATTCATTCTATTATTCTATCTATCTATATATCTATCTATCATTCTATCGTTCTATTGTTCTATCTATCATTCTATTGGTATATCGTTCTATATATCATTCTATCTATCTGTCTATCTGTCTGTCTGTCTGTCGTTCTTTCGGTCTATCTATCATTCTATCATTTTATCTATCGTTCTATCGCTATATCTATCGTTTATCATTCTATCCTTATATCATTTGATTCTTTTGAATATCGGTATTTTGAGCTGTTTGCACTTCATTGCATCATTCTTTTCTTTGTTTATTGGTGCTTTTCAGTTTTGTAGAGATTGATTGTCTTGAACAGGGAAATAATCAATAGTGTCCTTTTGTACTGTGACAGTGAATCAGTCAAACACACACTCTCTCTCTCTCACACACACACACACACACACACACACAGGTTTGTTTTTGTGAATTATGGGGATATTCCATAGGCGTAATTGTTTTTATACTGTACAAACCGTATTTTCTATCGCCCTACACTACCCCTAACCCTACCCATCACAGGAAACTGTGCACATTTTTACTTTCTCAAAAAAACTCATTCTGTACGATTTATAAGCCTTTTGAAAAATGGGGACATGGGGTAATGTCCTCATAAGTCACCCTCTCCTTGTAATACCTATGTCATACCCATGTCATTACACAAATTTGTGTCCTGATATGTCACAAAAACATGTGCACACACACACACACACACACACACACACACTCTCTCACACACACACACACAGTGCTGCTGTAATGCATCTATAAATCCTGTCCTTTCCTCTGTGCGTGTGAAAATCATAGTTTGAGTGTGTCTTTGGTCGAGTTTAAACCGCATGCAAGTGTGTGTGTGTGTGTGTGTGAATCGTTTGCCATCCAGGCTGTGATACACAGGGGGAAGATGAATAATGGATCAAGGCAAAACGGAGCCTCAGCAGAGACACACACACACACACACAAACGGTAAAGCATCTAATGAAGGGGTGTAAATCCTAGTAAATGTGAAGTGACGATGAAACCACATTTCTGAAACCACAAACACACTTCAGCAGAATCACAGAGAGCAGCGCAGAGACGGAGAGAGGCAGAAAGAAAAAGAGTGTAAAGACAGATGAGTTTGCTTTGTTCCCAGGCGAGCGGTTCCACACACAGGATGAGCGTGGTTCACACACACACACACATGTGTAACACTGCCTGTGCATGTGCATAAACAAACACACACTCAAGCAGATAGCGTGAGATAAACAAGCATCACATGCACAAAACTCTGTCGATCTCTCAGCTGTGTGACATGAACACACGCACAGACTCAAAGAGTGAGGACACTTACATTTTTTTATTCACTACCACTTAAATAGTGAGGTCTGGCTAACAATTCGCTGTTTAACAGGTTTCACTATCTTTCTAAAACTATTTTGACCCTTTTTACTGCGTCACAAACCCCTGATAGATACTGATAAATCCCTCTCTGACAATCATTCTTTTCTTTGTTTATTGATGCTTTTCAGTTTTGTAGAGATTGATTGTCTTGAACAGGAAATAATCAATAGTGTTTTTCACTGAGACGGTAAATCAGTCAAACACACTCTCACACACAGCTTTGCACAAGGCACTGGAATTGTTCGTGATTCAGTTTGATTCATTCGGACAGTTCACTTACGCACTGAATCATTTCTAGTGGTTATATTGAAATAGTACCAGAAATCAGAAAACAAAAAGAGCGTCAGATGAAGTGATATTTACCTGCAGTCCTTTTTAGGAAACAAAACCTGTGTGTCAGCATTGAAGCAGATCTTTATTGCACATGCAGCTTGTGACTTTATATCCCATATCAGTAACAGTATAAAAAGAAAAGTATCAAAATACGGGGACAGTTTTTTTCTGATGATGAAATGCTAGAAACGCTTCTGGTTTTGATGTTTTGAGGCCTCACACGTACAGCAGCGCCTCTGCACACAGTTGAGTCAGAAGGAAGTTGTGTTGCACTACTGAGTCTGATTACGGTGTGATTTTGCACCACCACTAGAGGGCAGAGTCTGACAGATTCTGATGCCCAAAACCACTTACACAAACTTACCATGGTACAGGATCTAAAGTACTTTCACCAAAACACCATATTCCAGTTTCTTCTTGACTGCAGATTGTGCTAAATCTCATTTCAACTCATTTATTCAATTGATATATGCTCTTATTAATCCTTAATCTTTAATTATATCTGAAGAGTTTTGAGGTTAAATGATTTATTTTTTGTCAGTGATCTGTGCATTTATTTTATGTTGCATATTAATGTTTTCATGTTTATTTGTTAATGTGAGCTTTGTGGATACAGTAATTAATTTAGTTTTGTACAGTAATGAAAGTTAAAAATTAAAGTGAGACCCATCTGGCATATTGTTTATTTTATTTTATTATTTTTTTTATTTGATTTGATGTGATTTGATTTTATTAATTGAGTTGATATTTAATAATTCCATGGATCAGATGTACATTTCAAACATCTTTATTCATCATAATCCATAGGCCAATTGAGCACAATTTTTTATTTTATTTTATTTTTATCTTATTTTATTTTATTATTCATTGAGTTATTTAATCATTTCATGGATCAGATGTACATTTCAAACATCATTATTCATAATAATGTAATCAATCAGCAAATTGAGCAAAATTTTTATGTCATGTTATGTTAGCCTGTTATATTAGCCTATGTTATGTTGTTATGTTATGTTATCTTATGTTAGCCTGTTATGTTATGTTAGCTTATGTTATAATGTCTTGTCATGTCTTGTCATGTTATGTTATGTCTTGTCATTTAATGTTATGTCTTGTCTTGTCATGTCACGTTATGTCTTCTCATGTTACGTTATGTCTTGTTATTTAATGTTATGTCTTGTCATGTCATGTTATGTTATGTCTTGTCTTGTCATGTTACGTTATGTCTTGTCATGTTACATTATGTATTGTCATTTAATGTTATGTCTTGTCATGTTACGTTATGTTGTATTGTCATTTAATGTTATGTCTTGTCATGTTATGTTATGTCTTGTCTTGTCATGTTACGTTATGTATTGTCATTTAATGTTATGTCTTGTCATGTTACGTTATGTCTTGTCTTGTCATGTTATGTCTTGTCATGTTTTGTCTTGTCATGTTATGTTATGTCTTGTCTTGTCATGTTATGTCTTGTCATGTTTTGTCTTGTCATGTTATGTTATGTCTTGTCATGTCATGTTATGTTATGTCTTGTCTTGTCATGTTACGTTATGTCTTGTCATGTTACGTTATGTTGTCTTGTCATTTAATGTTATGTCTTGTCATGTTACGTTATGTCTTGTTATTTAATGTTATGTCTTGTCATGTCACGTTATGTTGTCTTGTCATTTAATGTTATGTCTTGTCATGTCACGTTATGTCTTCTCATGTTACGTTATGTCTTGTTATTTAATGTTATGTCTTGTCATGTCACGTTATGTCTTCTCATGTTACGTTATGTCTTGTTATTTAATGTTATGTCTTGTCATGTCATGTTATGTTATGTCTTGTCTTGTCATGTTACGTTATGTCTTGTCATGTTACATTATGTATTGTCATTTAATGTTATGTCTTGTCATGTTACGTTATGTTGTATTGTCATTTAATGTTATGTCTTGTCATGTTATGTTATGTCTTGTCTTGTCATGTTACGTTATGTATTGTCATTTAATGTTATGTCTTGTCATGTTACGTTATGTCTTGTCTTGTCATGTTGTCTTGTCATGTTTTGTCTTGTCATGTTATGTTATGTCTTGTCTTGTCATGTTATGTCTTGTCATGTTATGTTATGTCTTGTCTTGTCATGTTATGTTATGTTATGTTGTCTTGTCATGTTATGTTGTTATGTTATGTTATATTATTTCTTGTCATGTTATGTTATGCCTTGTCATGTTGTTATTATTATAGTAGTTATTATTGAATAATTCCATGAATCAGATGTACATTTCAAACATTTTAATTATTCTTCATCAACGTGATCAATAGGCCAACTGAGCCGAATCATTCGATCTGAATTCATAGTTTAGTGCCATTGGCCTTCAATAACAAATATAGACCTATGTATAATTAGTAGTGTTATATGGTGTAATTCAGATATATCTCTATGTTAATCGTTTAGTACCATGGTAAAGTACTTCTTGTAAGGGTATTTGAAGCGGATTCATTTTCTAAAAAGCTTTAGAACATCTGATCTAGTTCAGTGTTATCTTATTTTTGGCTTAAATGAACACTAACAGGCTTCAAAGTTCAGATCAACTCAGCGACTGACTTCCTGGTTCATTTCCTGTGAGAGTGAGTGTGTGAGACCAGAAGAGGAAGTTGGTGTTGTTTAGTGTTTAATGAGAACAGGAGAGATGATGGAGTCGGATGGAGACTCAGAGGAGGACAGACGGTAGGATGGCTCTCATGTTGGTTCGGTGGCTCGATCGGGGCAGCAGGGCTTTGACTCGCTGCATGTGGAAACCAGAAAGAGTTTAAGATCTATAACAGATGAGAGATAAAACATGAAATGAGACGAGCGCGACTGTTTCCTGCTGCGTATTGTTATGAGACGCTCTATTTTACTCCAAAGAAACAGCTTAAATCTGTATGAAGGTGTATAGAAATTGTTTTATTTTGTTTCATATTAACATGCAAGTAAACAGCTTAACTCTGTGCAGAGATTTTTAGTTTTAATTTATTAGATGACCAATAGGCTAAATTTTATTTTATTTTATTTTATTTTATTTTAATTTTCCGTCTCCTTCATTCACTCTCTCCTTTATTTTATTTTATTTTATTTTATTTTATTTTATTTTATTTTATTTTACGTCTCCTTCATTCTTTCTCTCCTGTTTTTATTTTATTTTATTTTATTTTATTTTCCATCTCCTTCATTCTTTCTCTCCTGTTTTTTTTTTTATTTATTTATTTTTTTTATTTTCCATCTCCTTCATTCTTTCTCAATCCGGGTATCTTCTGTTCATTAGTTTTTTGATTTAATATTGAAATTAGAAAAATGAGAAAACGTTACTTTTTTCGTTTTCCATTTTTAAAAAGAAAACGATTTTTCGTTTTTATTTTCTCTGCCAACTAAACTTCCCATGCAAATCAGAACTGTTTTGCGACTGACTCGTAGCGCACAGAGCAGTGTTTTGTTCCTGAATGAATCGGAGTCTTTGAACAAATCAGTTGACCGAGTGATTCAATGGCCCAATAGATTATAGAGATCCACTTGATATTTATTCCTAAATGAATCAGTGTTTTGAACGAATCGGTTGAATAAATGACTCATTCATTAACACAGTGACTTGCTGCCACCTACTGGTGACAATAATTTCATAATCCAAATATCGTTTCATTTTGTCATTCATTTAATATTTCTGTATTCAAAATGTTGTTTAAAACATTAATCTCATTACATTATGCAATTGTAATCGCATTTACTGCCCTCTCTGAGCAACACTATCTAACATCTCATTAAATAAATCTAAAAGCAACTTCAGGTGCTGCTTCTCTGCCACCTCTGCAAGCCTTTGGTTGATAGTGATTTAATTGGTAACAACCTATAGCGTCATATTATTCGAAGAACTTCACATTAAAGATGGCATACCTACAAATTTAATAAGATTAGGAAAAAAATCCTATATAAACTGAAAATCAATTGCCCTTATGGTAAAGTGAATTTCTGACACCAACAGATGGCAATAAATAGGCTATAAAAATACTTTATTGTTAGTGTTATTTCAGGGTTTTGATATCTTATAACTGAGAGAGCACTATAATGGCTATATTTAACACTATATTTATTTAACATTACCCCTAAAATTTAATTCGTAAATAATTTAAATAATTTAAATTTAAAAGTAAATAATTTTACTTTTTTTAAATGTGTGGTAGCCTATTTCAAATTGGCATCTCAAACCTCCGTCATCAATTCATGACGTCCAATTCCCATTATAATAAAGTCCATCTCTGAACTAATAGCACCGCTTTGAGGAACTAATAACATGTAATATCTTTTCATATCTGTCATATTTCAAATTCATCCCATGTCCAAAACTCAGGGTGCTGTCTAAAACAAAAGTTTTGACTGCTGCATATTTACACTTAAATCGATAGGTTACTGATTTGCGCTTTACTTCAATGTATTGTAGCCTACATTTGCTCTGGCTGCCCAGTGTCGAGCAGCTTTGCCACACATATTTTTATAGTTGGTCAGTTAAATAAAACAGGCAGTGTGCCAACGTTGTAGGCTAGGGGGTAGTTTATGTGCAGCTGCAAGGTAACCTAATATTTATGAGAAAGAGATGAAATGTAGTTGCAATAAATGTGTTAAGAATCCGTACAGCTGTAGAGCGAGGGACTTTTATTCTGTTGAGCGGAACCGATGAACAACTGATGACGACACGGTTTGATGTCTGGTTGACCAATCAGCGGAAAGAGGCGTTTCATTCCCGCCCACATGTAGAGATCGAATATTCAAGCTGATTATTGGTTTCCAATCCCAGAAGGAAAAAACGAAAAATCAAGCCAATTTTTTGTTTTTTCGTTTTCTTTTTAAAAATGAAAAACGAAAAAAAGTACCGTTTTCTCATTTTCTGATTTCAATATTAAATCAAAAAAACGAATGAACGGAAGATACCCTGATTTTTCTCTCCTGTTATTTTATTTTATTTTATTTCATTTTCCGTCTCCTTCATTCTTTCTTTCCTGTTTTTATTTTATTTTATTTTATTTTATTTTATTTTATTTTATTTTATTTTTTATCATTATTTCCCTGCATCCTAGAATAGCATTTCTTTCAGACACAATAAAAAATAAAAACTAGTTTCACTTTCTAATCATATTCGATCTATAAATGCAGCATCTGAACTACATCATCATCATCATCATCATCGCTCTCGATCTAGTTTCATTTCTCGGTCGTGTGGCTGAAACTATCAGGTCTTTTAAGTGAACAGCAGTGAGATTCTCCAGACGAAACACTTGATTTGAGGTTAATGCCTGTTTATGTGCTGGATAGGCTGATCTTCTCTCCTCAGGGATGAAAGTCTCATTTTCTGTTCTTTATTAATTAGTTTTTGTTCCTCATGTGATCCGATCAGCTGTAATGATGCTTCTTCCACCCGCTGATGTAATTAAGATGACGTTCAGATTAACATGAGCTTTCACATCTTTAGCCTTGTGTTTACATGTGTGATCTGATGGTGGCTTCAGTGTTTGTCACTGGATGCTGATTGGTTCATTCAGAGCTTAATTTGATTGGACGGTTCCACTGGTATGAACAGACGAGGAAGGTTGTGAGTTTTAGGCTGTATTCACTCTGGTGTTTTGGACGTACTGTATGTTGATTTCTCATCATCAGTGTGTTGAATCGTCTCTTATCGTTTATCAGTTAAAATGGATCATTGACTGTGTTGATATCTGTCATTTTCAGGGTTCCTGCACTTCCTGTGAAGAACCTCACTGGATCAGGACCCGTCCATCCTGCCTTAGCAGGTACTAAAATCTAGTTCAATTTCAAATTCAGTTTATTTTATTTTTATATTTAAATTGATTCTGCAAGTAAACAGGTTAACTCTGTACAAAGGTATATAGAAATTTATTTTATTTTATTTTTTATTTTATTTTATTTTTGCAAGTAAACAGCTTAACTCTGCAAAGGTATATGACAATTGTTTTATTTTTATTGTTTTTATTTCAGTTTATTTTATTTTGCAAGTAAACATTAACTCTGTACAACGGTATACAACATTTTTTTATTTTTTTATTTTTTATTTTGCAAGTAAACATTAACTCTGTACAACAATATACAATATTTTTTTTATTTATTTATTTTATTTTTTTTATTTTGCAAGTAAACAGCTTAACTGTACAAAGGTATATAAAAATGGCTTATTTTATTTAATTATTTTATTTTGCAAGTAAACATTAACTCTGTACAACAATATACAACAATTTTTTTAAATATATTTTGCAAGTAAACAGCTTAAAATAGTTTCTATTATTTTCTTTTCTTTTTTTATTTAGCAAGTAAACAGCTTAACTCTACAAAGGTATATGAAAATTATTTTATTTTTATTTTATTTTGTAAGTAAACAGCTTAACTGTACAAAAGTATATAAAATAGTTTTATTATTTTATATATTTTTTTAACTAAACAGCTTAACTCTGTACCAAGGTGTATAGAAATTAATTTAATTTAATTTAATTTTGCAAGTAAACAGCTTAACTCTGTACAAAGGTATATAAAAATTGTTTATTTTTTTTTATTTTATTTTATTACACAAGTAAACAGCTTAACTGTACAAAAGTATATAAAAATAGTTTTATGTTATTTAATATTTTTTTAAGTAAACAGCTGTACTGAGGTGTATACAATTTTTGTTTTGTTTTAATTTAACATGCAGGTAAACAGCTTAACTGTACAAAGGTATATAGAAATTATTTATTTTGTTTTATTTTATTTTGCAAATAAGCAGCTTAACTTTGTACCAAGGTGTATGGAAATGAATTTAATTTAATTTAATTTAATTTTGCAAGTAAACAGCTTAACTCTGTACAAAGGTATATAAAAATTGTTTATTTTTTTTTTATTTTATTACACAAGTAAACAGTTTAGCTCTCTACAAAAGTATATAAAAATAGTTTTATGTTATTTAATATTTTTTTAAGTAAACAGCTGTACTGAGGTGTATACAATTTTTGTTTTGTTTTAATTTAACATGCATGTAAACAGCTTAACTGTACAAAGGTATATAGAAATTATTTATTTTGTTTTATTTTTTATTTTGTTTTATTTTATTTTGCAAATAAGCAGCCTAACTTTGTACCAAGGTGTATGGAAATTGTTTTTAATTTTTATTTTATTTTTTATTATTTTTTAAATTTTATTTTAACATGCAAGTAAAACAAGTTCCAATTAATGATTTTTTTTAAAAAAGACATAAAATAGAAATAAATTAAGAAAAAGTTATATACAAAACTGCTTTAGTGGCATGGTATAAAAAACCTTTACATATATAGCATAAATGAAAGCATGTAAATCATATATGTGTGTTTGTGTCAGGTATCACAGGTATCCTCATGTGCGCTGCCGGACTCCCCGTGTGTTTGACTCGAGCCCCTAAACCCATCCTACATCCACCGCCGGTCAGCAAGAGCGACCTGAAACCAGTGCCGGGAATCAACAGCATCCGACGCAAGACCAAGAAAAAACACCTCCGTAAAGGTCAGGCAGCAGAGGCCGTGTGTGTGTGTGTGTGTGTGTGTGTGTGTGTGTGTGTGTGTGTGTGTTTGTCCCTCGATTGATTCTCTGTCTCACTTTTTTGCTGATGTGAGCAGAACAGACTTTTTTTTGTGAAACGAGCAACAACGGAAAGTGACAAGGTTTCTCTTACACAACCGCATTACAACATCTCAACCATGTTACCAAAGATCTGCTCAACGTCATACTTGTATTTGCTTTTGCGCTGCCGTTCCTGCAAAAATCAAGTAGCAGGAATCAATCGTGTACTGAAAGTGTGACAGCAGGTGTGTGTTCCTGCTCTAAAGGTCACGAGAATAAGGACGCTTTGAGGACTATAGTTTAAAGACTACATTTGTTAAATAAATATGGCAGATCTTCTCTTTAGCATGTTTCAATGTAAAAAGGATTAATAAGTAAAGTAGAAACACTAGCGGTGTCGAAAATTAAGAGCTTTAAAAGCTGGAGTCAGTCATATGGAGCCAAATAAACACACTGTCTGCCATCTTATATTTCTGAAGTTCTTAGTAAAAGCCTGACCAGGGACAAATGCTGTTAGCTGTTACCTAGAAGCATATTTATAGAGCGTCTCTTATCCAGAACTGCACAGTGATGTTATTCTGTATCGTCCCTGTCAAATATACATCAAGTCCACATCAACTGGAGCTCACTGTTTATTTTATTTTATTTTATTTTATTTACTATGTTTATTATTTTATTCTATTTTATTTTTATTTATTTTATTTTTTAACATTAAAGTAAGCAGCTTAACAAAGCTTTTTTTATTATATATTATTATTTTTTTATTTTTTATTTTTTATTTTATTTTTGTATAATTTTCATATTAGTATTCTTTTTTTATTTTTATTTTTATTAACATTTTAACAGCTTAACTATGTACAAAGGTATATAGAAATGCTTTTATTTATTATTTTATTTTATCATTTTATTTTATTTTATTTTATATTTTATTTTAAATAAAATGCAAATAAAATAAGAACCAATTAATGATTATTAACAAAAAAATACATAAATTATGAATTAATTGAATAATTATTTTATTTTATTTTAGTTTACATGCAAATAAAATAAAAACCAATTAATGATAATTAACAAAAATACATAAATTATGAATTAATTATGAATAATTATTTTAATTTATTTTTAATTTATTTTTTTTTATATTTTTGTATATCTTTCATATATTAGTATTTTTTTATTTTATTTTTTTTGAACATTTTAACAGCTTAACTCTGTACAAAAGCATATAGAAATGGTTTTATTTATTTATTTTTAATTTTATTTAATTTTATTTTAACATGCAAGTAAAATAAGAAACAATACACAAAAAGATAAATTATGAATTATTTTATTTTTATTTTACTTATGCAAGCAGTCAAATTATGAATGGTTTTAACAAAAACGAATAAATTAAAAAAAGTGTACAGATATCAAGATCAAGCACGACACGAGCCCCCAGTCTGTGTGATTGGGATCTAAATCATTTGTTTGTTTCATCTCTTTCTTCAGGTAAAAACCCAGAGGATGTGGTTCGACGGTACACAGAGAAAGTCAAAACGGCCCCAGATGAGGTGATTCCTGCACACATGTGATTTATGAGCGTCATGTGACCAGCAGAGCGTTGTCTTGTTTACTAGCAGAGCTAATGACTGAGGCAGCAGATGTCTGTCGGTGTTACTCATTGTTGATATCCGTCAGGACTGCACCATCTGCATGGAGAGACTGGCCACGGCGTCCGGATACGAGGGAGTGCTGAACTACAAGGGCATCAAACCTGAGCTGGTCGGCAAACTGGGAAAGTGTGGTCACATGTACCATCTCCTGTGTCTTGTGGCCATGTACAACAACGGCAATAAGGTCAGAACATGAGAAGACTCTGATCATATCACTCTGTTTTATTGTACATACAGGGGTGTTTTTCTTCATTTTCTTCAGTAACAAGTTCTTAGTCTTTAACCAAACCAGTTCCAAGATCAGTCACAATATTATGACATTTTATTTGTGTGATAGTACTGCAGTCTCTGGAGTCTTCTTCTTGTGTTGTTGTGGTTGAATGTTGCTCATGTGTGTTTCAGGACGGCAGTCTGCAGTGTCCCACCTGTAAGGCCATCTACGGGGAGAAAACCGGCACACAGCCCCCTGGGAAGATGGAGTACCACGTCATTCCTCATTCTCTACCTGGACACTCCGACACCAAGACTATCCGTATCGTCTATGACATTCCCGCTGGAATACAGGTATATTCAGTGAAATCCATGTCTTTTCCTTATCAACACTGCAAAAAAATGTGTTTTCCTTTGTCTTGTTTTCCAGCACAAATATCTAAACATTCTTAAATCAAGATACATTTACTGGAGAAACAAAATGGCTGAAGATATTAAGTGTTGTTTACTGAAAAAAAGTGAGTTTGTGCTTAAAACAAGAACAAATATCTGCCAATGGAGTCAGAAAAATAATCACTTTGAATTAAGTTTATTTTTCTGACCCCATTAGCAGATATTTGTTCGTTTTATGGATATTTTTGATGATTTTTTTCATTAAACAAGTCTTAATATCTTCAGTCATTTTGCTTCTGCAGTAAATGCATCTTGATTTAAAGAAACAACTGCGTTGTTTTATTGTTTTATAATATTTCCTGGGGTGCACTTATAATGTTAGTATGCATCAAAAACTGTCGTAATTTAGAAATAAAAGGCATTATTCCTACCCTGATTTTATCCCTCTGATTTGAATGCTCTGTTTTAAGGGGCGTGTCTGCTGTGAGACTTCAGTGTAAACGCCCACTGCTGTGATTGGCTGACATTTTTGCATATGAAATAGCTAAGTGTTACTCTCTCGAAAACTTTAGCACGTTTTTACTATTACAGCTCTCAAGGTTAACTAATCATGAAAAGCATTACATTTAGATCTATGGCATTATATTTAGATCGTGGCATGAAAGGTTGCAGTGATGAACATTGTAGCCGATCACAGACATGTTGTTGAGCTCATGAAAGCAGTGATCTCGTCATTGAAACTCAATTTCTGCACACTAACGAATGATTTCATCATAACTAACTGTGCAAACGTGATGCAACTAAGAGATTTTCGTTGAATAAAACGAGAGTTTTGGGCGCAATAAACTTGTGCTGTTTGATTGACAGCTCCAGCGATTGTAAAGGGAGCGTTCTTTGGTCTCTTTCTGTATATAATTTAATCACCGTTTAAATAACAGATTATTTTCATCCTACTAAGAGAAACAACGTGAAGTTGAGTGTTTAGTCACTGGTTTGATTCACTGACACACAGAACATCTGACTATACATGAATCATTAATATCAGATCAGGCATTAGAATTAACACAGTTACTCACATGTTGTCGCATTACTGTCGAGTCCATATCGTAAAAGTCTGTTTGCACCGAAATGCGATTGATTTACCAAAGAATCCACAGTGAAATGTGTCGAATACAAATAAATAAAGCTCAACTGAGACATTCACATTGTTGAAAATAAATAACCATATTCCTAGCATTAGGATCCTTTGAAAGGTAATGTTATTTTAGTCCTGTATCGCTCTTCTCTCCTCCTCATCTCACTAACACAGCAGTGGGCGGGGCTAACGTTGCAATGATGAAGTAGGCGTTGATTTCTTCTGTGGAGGCGGAGTTTCACCTATCTATAGGCACATTCGGGGACGAGTCGTTCTCTGGGTCTGGTGTCAATAAAAGCTTTTATTGGACTAACAAGGAAGTTTTCAGTTCTGAAACTTACAGGATATTCTTATAGTACGATGACCTCTTATATATCAAAAGCTCAAGGAAAAGTTGATTTCTCAATTCATGACCCCTTTAAGAATGTTTAGATATTTGTGCTGGAAAACAAGACAGAAATACTGAGGAAGAACATCATTTCTTGCAGTGCTTCCAAAAAAAGTAATTCTAAGTAAATATTTAAGTGAGTAAAATATAAGATATAAGAATAAGATTCTTATTTAAAAGATAATTTTTAATGCTGATATTTATGTAATAGTAGCCTGCGTTATTTTAGAAAGAGATTTTATTTTATTTTAACATTCAAGTAAACAGTTTAACTCTGTACAAGATGTATAGAAGTGGTTTTATTTCATGTTTATTTTATTTTATTTATTTTTATTTTAGTAAGAGATGGGAATGATGCTAACAGGGTTGAAGCGTAGTCTTTTTAATAATACAATATGTCAACTAAAATCTAAAAAGATATATAGAGAGAATAAAAAACTTTTTATATTTTTTGTTTTTGTCAAATTGTGCATGTTTGCTAATACAGCGAGGAGACGAAGAGTAGGAACAGGACAAACAAAACACTGTCATAAACAAATAACAAAACAACAAAAATCCAGTAACTTTACTGTATTCTGTATGATTAAAAATATGCATACTAAAAGTTGGTGTCGGATATTACTGTAATTATTGACTCAAATGTTAATGAGGGACACGTTTGTAGAAACTGGAGCATTTGTTCTTTGGCCCAGTTTTTGTAGAGAAATGCTTTGCACCAATATTTAATGTCAAGCTGTTTCTGCAGAATGACCTGTGAGCTTGTGGCTTATGGTCACTGTGTTTTCACTGTGTTTTGCCATATGTGAGACAGGAAGTGGCTGAGCGGGGATTTCCTGCTCAATGGGGACAGCAGCAGAGCTCATGATCGGCCTCCCACTCGCTTTCTTGGGCTCCCATGTCACCAGATTAACTTGATAAAAAATATTCCATCCATAATATCATCATCATCATCATGGCACAAAATGTATTTTTATGCCAGTTATTGTAGTATCATTGAGACTAATGTTTAGAAGTTTGGAGTCGGTAAAGTTGTTTAATGTTTTGAAAGTCTCTTCTGCTCTTCAAGGCTGGATTTATTTGATCAAAAATAAAGTAAAAATAGTGATATATATAAAAAAATAGCAATTTATATCTAGTGATCAAAGCTGAATTTTCAGCATCATTACTCCAGTCTTCAGTGTCACATGATCCTTCAGAAATCATCCTAATATGCTGATTTGATGATCAAGAAACATTTATGATTATCATCAATGTTGAAAACAGTTCATATTTTTGTGGAAACTTTTTTTTCATGATTCCTTGATGAATAGAAAGTTCTAAAGAACAGCATTTATTTGAAATAGAATCGTTTGTAACATTATAAACGTCTTTACTGTTTTACTATAGTTAGTAAAACTTAAAAAAATGAATTAAAATAATATAAAAAAAAATTAAACTTATTTTATTTCAGCTATTTGCCAAAGCAACGTTTCTTATTATCATTTAGTTTAATTTGATGTACTAAAATAACTAAAACTAAAAACTAAAATAAAAATAAATAAAAAAATATATAAACATAAAAGACTTTAGTATATATTTTTTTATGACTAAAAAAAAATTTAAATATATATTACATTTTCATTGTAATTGTTTTTCTTAGTAATTTTGTTGTGTGAGTTCGTTTTTACTAGTTATTTTTTTTTTAAATGTCTAATATTTATTGAAGTTTTAGTTATTTTACAACATCAAGTTAAACTATAAATGTTTTTATTGTTAATTTGATCAATTTAATGCATCCTTGCTGAATAAAAGTATTCGTTTCTTTAAAAAAAAAAAAAAAAACTTTTAAACAGTAGTGTGTATATATGTATATATGCTAAAATTGTGTGTATACATATATTTTTTTAATTATTATTTTTTCATTGTCAGTTTTCCATTTTCATTTTTTTAGTAACTTTGTTGTGTGTGTTTCTTTTTACTAGCTGTTTTTTAAAATAAAAATATGTCTAATATAGTTTTTATTAATTTTTATTTAAGTTTTAGTTATTTTAGAACAAGTTAAACTAAATGAAAATGAGAGATGTTGCTTTGGCGGCTAGCTGAAATAAAATAAGTTTAAGTTTTGTTTATTATTTAATTGTTTCAGTTAATTTTTATTTTATCTCAAGTAACAAAAATGTCTTTTTTATGGATTAAGTTTTAGTTTTATTTAACTAACCCTGTTTACAGTATTAGGAAAAAATTCTTGCACCAAAACAGTTAAACTTTATCTTTGCATGAATTTTCCACCGTCTCTCTGACACTGACAAGTACTTGTGTTACTGCACCTTTAAGACTTCTGCATGTGAACGACCATCTGGTAGCAATAATTATATAATAAACACCATTAATAAACAATGTGAGGTTGTGACAGTTCAAGTACGTCACATCAAACTATTTCAAAAGAGCAAGAAAAATCCTTTTTTCCGTGATAAATCCCCATTAATATTCACGCCACCGGCTGTGTTCCTGTGAAGGCATGCGCTGGTGTTGTATGAGATGAGAGGGATGGAGTATAATGCTTCATTCACTGCAGTAATGGTTTTCTGCTGCGTATGCCTTTGATCTGCACATGTGAAGCTGTGATGTGATCAGAGAGATCTTCTGTTCTCTGAAGAACAGCACACGCGCTGACGGGTCCTCAGGGCATCGTTAGCCTCTTCCTCTCTGCTGCGCGCTAATTGAGCGAGCGGCGTGTGAAGTGTGACCGCCTGTGTTTTCTGTGTGTTTCATCCAGACCACGGAGCATCCCAACCCTGGGAAAAAGTACAGCGCGCGGGGATTTCCTCGACACTGCTACTTACCGGACAACGAGAAAGGGCGGAAGGTGAGATTCAAGATCTGATGTGAATCATATCACTGTGGTTAAAACTTTAGGTCATTATTTTTACTGTTGTTTTTCAAGACTATATGAAAATATAAAATGTAATTAATGCATTAAAGTAGTTCTGTTGCAACACCATAGTGAGCTGCCAACCATCATATACTGTTGTTCAAAGTTGGGAATCATTAAGATGTTTTAATGTTTTGCAACTCAAAAATTGTGAAATATTTTTTACAGTTTATAATAGCTATAATAGCTGTGATTATATTGTAAAATGTAATGTGATCAAAGCTGATTTTTCAGCATAATCTGAAATCTCCAGTCTTCAGTGTCACATGATCCTTCAGAAATCATTCTAATATGATGATTTGCTGCTCAGGAAACATTTATGATTATTATCAATGTTGAAAACAGTTCATATGTTTGTGGAAACTGTGATACATTTTATTTTTCACGATTCTTTGATGAATAGAAAGTTCAAAAGAACAGCATTTATTTAAAATAGAGTCTTTTGTAACATTATAAATGTCTGTACTCTCACTTTTGATCAATTTCATGTGTTCTTGATGAATAAAAGTATTAATTTCTTTCAAAAACACCAAAAATTGTGAATGTAGACTATTTTACTCAATATTTCTGTATGTGGGTCATTGACGAATAAGGTTTTTAAAAGTGTAAAAAAAAAACATAATGGAGATATAATTAATTTTGAAGTTTTATTAAGTGTTAACAATGAGATTATGTGGTTTTTATAATCAATTAACACTGTTTTTGTCATTTTTTTACAAGATGGACAAAATTTGTCACCAAAAAAGTACCAAAATCTCGGTTTTACCGAATGACACTTTTGGTTATACCGAATGACGATATTTTCAAACAATGCTAACAGGCTGATATCTAGCTAGCTAGCAAAAGTACAATCAAACATTTTATATTTAGTACAAGTTTTTAAAATATTACAACATTTTCCATGTTTTATAGCGGTTGCACCGAATGACCTGATGTTTCGGGACATGCGTATGAGCAAGTGAAAACATGAATTTTTCAAATAGTTAAAAGAGAGTTAGTTACTTTGCTTCACGACCATGTGGTCCTTTGCAGGCGTCTGAATGATGTCACATCCTGTCACATGATATTGACCGCATGACTTGATCCAAAATGGTCCCTTTATATTGGTTACTCCGAATGACATCAGTGAAATTCATTTTTTCCGGACATTCTTTCTCATAACAAAGCAACGACTTCTACACATAATTTTAATACCATTTTGCACTGATATATGATGTTATAAAATAAAAAATATATACATTTATTACCTTTTAAGATATTTTAATCACAAATGAAATGGCTGTATTGGAGTCCAGTTAAACCGAATGACCTTTTGACACTTCAAAATCTTTAAAATCCCTTTATATGTAGAAAAATATAATTAAAACCTTTTGGATTCAATAAAAGAGATCTAGTTGTACTACCTTACATACTTTGTATGTCATATCTTTGTTTTTTATTATTATTAAGGCCTTTGGACAAAAAAATGACACGTCACGTCATTGACCCGTGTATTCTCTATTCAGTTCTGTGTTGATTTAATTCACTGTCGATGTTCAGTGCAGTTCAAATGTTGTTCTCATGAAGCTGAATTGATAATATGACTGAATATTGTCTTATTTGAAGGTGTTGAAGTTGCTAATCATGGCGTGGGACCGTCGTCTGATCTTCACCATCGGGACGTCCAGCACCACGGGAGAGTCGGACACTGTCGTGTGGAACGAGATTCACCACAAGACTGAGTTTGGCTCCAACCTGACCGGCCACGGCTACCCCGACCCCAACTACCTGGACAACGTGATGAGAGAACTGGCCGCTCAGGGCGTCGGCGAGGACAACCTGAAGGACTGAGGTGGTGCGGGTCGGTCCGCTGCGGGGCACACAACTGCACACACACCTCATTCTGAGGCGTTTCTGACCGCTGGAGAGACCTTTGACCTCTCAACAGCGGCTTGAACAGGGAGCGACGGTCCTTGCTGACTCCGAGTCAGTCCGAGTGGATGATGGAGTGAAGAAAACAACAGTCACAGCTTTCTCTATCTCTCTCTATCTCGTTCTTTTTTGAGGCTACCCATAATGCAGCTGGGCTCAGACCCAAGTGCATGTGGTGGTTGTATATACACACATTCGTGGTTGACCGATATTGGCCGATGCCTTTACAGATGGCACGTGACGATTTAACGCTTTTTAAAATGACACAAATGCTTATTTTATGCTAAGTTAACACCTCTGATGCTGATAATCACAAAATCACCAGATATCAGATGATTAATAATCGGATTTCCCGATATATCGGTCAACCGTTGCACCCAATATCTGTTATTTCCATTGGTCAACATGGAGAACTTTTGTTTCCATGTTGTTGTTTTTGCATCACTTTCAGACAGGGATGGTTTTCCTGGTGTTTTCTGCCTGGATTCTTTGAAACATTATCGGTTTGGCCTCCGTATATATAAGTAAAGGAGGCCTGTAGTTGTTGGCGTTTGTAGGGATATTTGTGTAGATGGATCCGCTGGGCTGTTTCTGATGTTTGTGCAACCGCTGCATAAAATATGTGCACTTCAAAACATTCAGCTCTTCGGCTCGTGTGCTACTTTTGAACTTCAGAGCAATTAGCGGAGCGAACTGAGATTTGAGGATCCTTCTGTGTGCAGTTTAATATTTAGAGTGAATAAGATGAATAGGATGTCTTCTTGAAATATGCAATGATTCATATTCTATCTTGCTTTGTTTCTCTTTTATGTCATAAATCTGAGAGTGCTTGCAGACGGGTTTGTTTGTGGTCCTTTGCTGTGTTTGGGATACTAGCATACTACTTTACTAGAGTACTGCACACTGGTTATGTTGTATACAGAATTTTTAAAAATAAATGTAGGCGTTATTCCAGGATAAATGTTTTAAATAGTTGTCTAATGAACACATATTGTCAAAATAATCCAAATTGTGGCTGACATTTCTAGTTCATTTGTCACTAGAAATCAAGTTGAGCATACTGCAGTGGTTCTCGACCACTAGGGGGCCGTGAGATGACTTAAATTATTTAATATATGACAAAACTAAGCTAAAGCAAGCATTAAAATTAGCTAAAACAGCTAAAAATCAAGTTATTTCTCATTTTAAGTCAAGTTTTTTTGTCTTTAAAGAATCAGGTTTTTATAGTTGGTAAAATTAAAAAAAAAAAAAAACTGAAATAAAATAAATTATGTAAAAAAAAAAAAATTAAACTTATTTTATTTCAGCTATTTGCCAAAGCAACTCATTTTTATTTAGTTTAATTTGATGTACTAAGCTAGCTAAAACTAAAAACTGAAATAAAAATAAGTGTGTATATATATATATATATATATATATATATATATATTAAAAAAACTTTTTTAAAAAAATCTCAGATATACTAAAATAACACTGAACCTGGGAAAACTGGGATATATGAGGAAGCCTCATTTGTGATTTCTGTTCCTTAAAAAATTATGTAAATTAATAAAATCTTTATACAATAAATATACATTTTACTAGCTATGCCAATCTCTAAAATATTTTATCGGGTAGAAATTTTAGGTGAAATTAATAATAATAATCAGTGCTGGGTAGATTACTTACAAATTGTAGTCAGTTACTGATTACAAATTACATGACAAAAATTGTAGTTCGTAACGTAATCCATTACATTACACATTTAAGATAATGTAGTCTGATTACTTTTAGATTACTTTTGGCCTAACTCATTTATCACCATGAATTGAACAGGATAATCTTGTACCATATTGATATAAAAATACAAAGAGAAAGAAAATAAATTGCATTGTTTGTTATAAACAACATGAAGTGCATTAAATATTACATTTCATCAGGGTTTCCCAGACTGGGGTTCCTGAGTTTAATAAAGAATAGAGATGCACCGATACTAAATTTCTCTACCGATAGCCGATTATTCAGAGTAATATCTGCCGATAATGATACTGATAGTATACCTTCTTTTAAATTAATAATAATTTCATTATAATAAATAATTAATCATTATATTTTTATCTTTATTCTCTCCATTTCATCAACTTGTTTCAGAATAACTGGTATCTCAAATTAATATTAACACACATTAACTAAATTCTGAAGATTAAATTAATATTTATTAACTTTCTGAATGTTGTTAATTCATATAATTACTATTAATATTGAACATAAAACTGTTTTTTTTAGCATTTTCTTTAGACAAAGCACAAATTCAAGCAAATAAAATTTGCTTTTATCGGCCGATACCGATTATTGGCTGATATATCGGTGCATCTCTAATCAAAACCATAAAAATTTAAAATTAAAATAAATAAGTTTAAAATAAAAACAATCACAATAAAACACTTACTAAAAAGATATATTTTGTTTACCTGCATGTCATGTGACCATTAACCAACATTAGAGAACCATGATCTTAATTTTATTTATTATTATTTTTATTGGCTTAATTTTATTAACTTAAGGTAAAATCTCAGGGGTTACTTCAAGTAAATATATTAGGTCAAAGAGGTTCAGCTGATGAAAAAGTTGGGAATTCCTGCATTGCATATAAATATGAAATGATGTGAATTTGCACGTTTTAATGTGTTTGAAAGACAAAAGCCTTCCAGAGACAGTAATGCATGTTTAAATGACTCACTGAATGATAATTCAAATAATATTCATCTCACTTCTTAAAAGTGAGATGATTTCTGTAAATCCAGTGATCAAATGTGTGGGTTTTCAGTGATAGTCACATGACCAGTGATCTGTGTGTGAAATTCCACAAACCTGGAAGAGCTTCTGAACGTAGAGAGAAACAATGAATTATTAATAATTTACTGCCGTTGTGAGAATAACGTACTCATGCAATCAATAAAAAGTAACAGTAGTCTGATTACAAGTATTTTAAAATGTAATGTAATTGAAGTACTTAATTTTTGGAATCTGATTACATAATCCGAGTTACATGTAATCAGTTACTACCCAGCACTGATAATAATAATAATAATAAAAACAAAAAAATAAAAAAAATTGGGAAATTCATGGGTTAAAAAGAGCAGGAACCCTGAAGAAAATTTGGCTTCTAAAACTTCTGAAATTTAGATGCTTTTTTACAATTTACAGAAACTATAAGTGTTCCCATAGATTAAAATAAGGAATGTGGGACCTTTGAGTCAAAAAGGTTGAGAAACACTGCATTGTGGGATACTGTATTCCATACAGTTTTGGCAAATGCAGATATTCAGCACACACAGAACATTCACATGCACATACAACACTGTAGAAAAAGTAGTATGTTAACATTGTATTCTGAACACAGGCCTGGTGTTTGGTAAAGCCGGAGCTGATAAATCACGACTCAAACTCGTCTCAAGGTTAAAGTCGATCCCAGAGATGTGTGTGAAACACACAGTCATTATGCCGCCCGTGGAGACGCGAGCGCAGCCAGTGTTATCCATCACGGCCTGGGCGGTGTGTCTTACTGCTGATCTCGTGCGGGTTTGTGACGTTCAGAGTCAGAGATGTTTCCCAGCGGCGAGCGATTCCTCTCGTCCCTCTGGGTCTGTGAACTGTCATTTATTTCTGCTGTGAGTTACAGTCATCTTACAGTCACCGTTCACACTGACAAGCTTTAGTTTTTCAGAAGTATCTGTGCGTTTTTTTGCAAGTGCCATTTAAATTGCAATTTAATTTTTTTTTGAAAGAAGTCAGTTTTTGCTCCTCAAGGCTGCATTTATTTGATCAAAAATACAGTAAAAACAGCGAAATATTATTACAATGTAAAATAGCTGTTTTCTATGTGAATATATGTTAAAATGTAATTTATTCCTGTGATTCAAAGCTGAATTTTCAGCATCATTACTCCATTTCAGTGTCACATGATCCTTCAGAAATCATTTTAATATGCTGATTTGATGCTCAAGAAACATTTCTGATTATTATCAATGTTGAAAACAGTTCATATGTTTGTGGAAACGGTCATATGTTTGATTTTTCAAGATTGTTTTATGAATAAAAAGTTTTTATTTGAAATAGGATCTTTTGTAACATTATAAATGTCTTTACTGCACTGTAAAAAATTGTTTTCATGATCATGAAAATTTTTCTTTTGTCAAATCAACTAATTTAAGTGGTTCAGATTTTCAGTTTTGAGTTTCTGCTGATTAAACCAATCGGCTTCATTGTATTAACTCAAATTTTTAATTTAAATGAACTCAAAATTTAAGTTAAACCAACAATTCTTTTTTACAGTGTCACTTTTGATCAATTTAATGCATCTTTACTGAATAAAAGTGTTCATTTCTTTTAAAACATTTGCGTTTCGTAATATTGTAGCGGTGTCAGTGTGAACGGCCCACAGATCTGCAGTCTTCCTTGAAACGCAGCAACTCTCTGATTGTGTCTGTTCGCATCTTTAGTTATCCTCGTGTCTTGTAATGCTTTAAAGAACTGTATAGAGTACAATATATAGAAGTCAACATATATACACACATACATTTAAGAGTGTGATTATATCTTTGAAGTGTTTAAATTATTTTTATACTCACACATGATATACATCTATCTACACACACATACACACATAGACGTGTACATATTTGATACATGCTTTTTTGTCAAATCTGACAGTTTGTCAGTAACGTCAGGGACTGTTAACGTGTTCTGAGCGTCTTATATTAGTCGTGCCGTTCAAGCAATGATCGCCGTTGCTATCGATGATGTCGGTGGGAAGGGTTTGTTTGTGTGACTTTAACTTGCCCACCCAAATGGGTCGTGTACCTTTATATATCTGCAGGGAATATTAAACATTGTCATTAATACAAGCACTGCTCACATGTGTCTGACACTGGAGAGCTCCTTACAAATATAAATGAGCCTGTACAAACCTACATCTTGTGTTGAATCTGACTTTGAGATCGGAGAAGGAAACGTCCCTTTAAGAACTGACAGTCATTAATGTACTATTATAGATTTTATTAATATTTTTATTTTATATTTTCCCTTTTTATTTTAGTCAAACCTTTAGTAATTTTGTCTTTTGCCATTTTTATTCATTTTATTTAAATGTCTATATAGTTTTATTAACTTTTATTTCAGTTTTATTAATTTTAGTACTCTTAAACTAAACAAAAATGAGAAATGTTGCCTTGCAAACAAACTGAAAGTTCTGAATGAAATTATTTTATTTCAGTTAACTCTTATTTTATTTAAATTAACAAAAATGTTTTTTATTTTAGTTTTAGTTGATGATAATCCTCAAAAATGTGTTCAGTTACTAATAAAACTATTTGCATCAAAAAGAAATCTTGATTATAATAAATGGGTTGTTGACCGATAACATGGACATAAACCTTTTGATATTTTTTAACAATTTTAACAATTTGAAGTCTAACTAGCGCTGTCAAACCGATTAATCGAGATTAAAGTGCTGCCAAACCGATTAATCGAGATTAAAGCGCTGTCGAAATGATTAATTGTGATTAAAGTGCTGTCAAATTGATTGCGATTAAAGTGTTGCCAAATCGATTAATCACGATTAAATATCTGCCACGTCGATTAATCACGATTAAAGAGATGTCAAATCAATTAATCGTGATTAAAGTGCTGTCAAAATCGATTAATCATGCTTAAAGTGGTCACATCGATTAATCGTGATTAGTGATGTCAAAACAATTAATCATGATTAAAGTGATGTCAAAACGATTAATTGTGATTAATCGCATGTGACAAAGATTTGTCACACACACACACACACACACACACACACACACACACACACACACACACAGATTAATCGAGATTAATCATTAATCTAAAGTGCTGACAAATCGATTAATCGTGATTAAAGTGCTGACAAGTCGATTAATCGCTGTTAAAGTAATGTTGCATCGATTAACCGCGATTAAGCGCATCTAACAAAAGTTTGTACACACATTTACAAACTTTTAATTGCATCTAACAGAATTTCATTTAATCGATTTGAGAGTACTTGAATCGCGATTAATCGATCCGGCAGCACTTTAATCGCAGTCACGATTAATCGTTAATTGCATCCAACATAAAAGTTTGTAAGTGTGTGTGTTTGTCTATATATATATATATATATATATATATATATATGTATATATATATACACTTTTATGTTAGATGCGATTAATCATGATTAATCGATTTGACGGCACTAAATTTAACAATTTATAATCACATTTGAGTTTTTTGCGGTTCACTTCAATCATTTTGTTGTGTGATAAATTAACAATCCATGTAGCCTCTCAATTATAAAGCTCAAATAATTATACATAATATACATATGCCTAATAATTACACACAAATTAGTGTTAAAATGAGTTTTGGATGAAGTGTTTTAAGCTGTAGGACACTGCTGTCACTGTTTGATGCGTCAACAACCCAAATACTACCGACTAAAGAAACTTTTGTGAGGTAAATTGAATGTCATGTTTCAGATCTTGTAACTGAATGGTTTGTACAGGTACTGTAGCTTTAATTTGTTGTTGTTCGTCGTTCTCATAGTCTGAGTGTCGTTTCTTCTAGAGATGTTACAAAGAAAAAGGATAAAAAAAGGGAGTTTTACGAGAGACTTTGGCGCATTATGCAATTCTGTAAGCGGCGCGTGTTGAACGTTGCGGTGGATGTTTTGTTTTCACCCAGCATGCTGCTCTTTTCAAAGGTGACTAATTAATTAGACCCCCCTCATTAGGCCTGATTAGATCATTTATCACCTGTCCATAAGGTTCATCCCAAAATAACTTGACTATATGCGCAGTATTTCCGCCGATGGGTCGTTTTGAGTCGTCCTCTCAGCTGCATGATGGTCATGAGATGTTTTCAGGTGAAAGACTTGTTTGGATAGATGTGTGATTTTGGTGTGTGTTTATTGTGGCGGAAGGTGATTAGTCAGGTGATTTCAGACCATATGGCACCTAAAAAGACCTGCTGATTCCAGCCAAATCCGTCGTCATCCCAGATTCATTAGCGTTTTATAATGAAAAGCATTTGTGACGGAACTGAAATAGCGTTGCAGGACAGTTTCCCAGAAGGAAATAAGCTTTCTGATGAGAATACGGCTGAATAATTTTGTAGCTGGCACACATTTAAGTGTGTCACAACCTCAAACCTGCTCTTCTCAGAGATCTTTCTGAATTTATTTAAAGGGTATTGGTAAATTGTGAAATGGTTGATGATATTGTGTGTTTTGGAGGAAGTTCTTTCTTTCATTTGGCCTCACATGATGGATTCAAAAATTGATGTCAAATAAAAAGCGCATGGATTTGTTCTTTATGTCATAGA
Source organism: Mylopharyngodon piceus (assembly GCA_039654765.1). Lineage (NCBI taxonomy): Eukaryota > Metazoa > Chordata > Actinopteri > Cypriniformes > Xenocyprididae > Mylopharyngodon > Mylopharyngodon piceus. The sequence goes on along the minus strand of CM077453.1, from coordinate 1,382,202 downwards.
CTCTTACAGGCAATAGAATTAACATGTACATCAAGATAATCTATTTCAAATATCAGACGAATTGTTGTTTGATGAAACAATACAAAGGGCTTTTATGATACGTGTCTTAATGAATCTGTTATGATCTTGTTGCATGTCTGTGTTTCCTGTGAAATAAACCCTCTCCTTGAGCAAAGGGAGACTGATTTGACTTGTTCTTTTCTTTCTTTTCTTCTTCCTTCTCTTCTCTTTTGTCTCAGATGTATTGTTATTGGCAGCGTTATTAATGTCCAGTGATGGTGAGGAGCTCCGAGCGGCTGATGCATTGGACTTTTACTTTAAGTGCCTCTTTATTTCTCCTGTTTTGTCAGCAGTTATTTGCTCCGAAGCTGAAAATAGAGCCGAGCCGATGAATGAATATTGACCTGAAGTGATGGTAATGTACAGACATTATCATTATGAAGAGAACTAATAATTTGTGTTTGGTGTGTTTAGGTTTTTCTCAAAAACCACCTCAAACAAGTGAAAAGTGACACAAACAACATTTATAATGTTACAAAAGATTCTATTTCAAATAAATGTTGTTCTTTTGAGCTTTCTATTCATCAAAGAATCCTGAAAATTAAATATATCACTGTTTCCACAAAAATATGAACTGATTTCAACATTGATAATATTCATAAATGTTTGTTGAGCAGCAAATCATCATATCAGAATGATTTCTGAAGGATCATGTGACACTGAAGACTGGAGTAATGATGCTGAAAATTCAGCTCTGATCACAGAAATAAATTACAGTTTACTATATATTCACATAGAAAACAGCTATTTTAAATTGTAATAATATTTCACAATTTTTACTGTATTTTTAATGAAATAAATGCAGCCTTGGTGAGCAGACGACCTCTTTCAAAAAAATGACCCCAAACTTTTGAATGGTAGTGTAAAAAAAAAAAATATATATATATATATATATATATATATTTGTGTGTGTGTGTGTGTGAGAAAGTGATTTTTTTTTCGCATCTTGAAATTCACAACTTTAATTTTTCATTCTCAGCAGAATCTTAGCAGGTAATAATATTTCCTGTCAAATCAAAATTGATTTTTTTCAGATTTCATGAACTTGCGTTAAATGTCAACTTTATGTAATCATAAACGTAACGCTGTATGAATTATGAATTAAAGGTCAGACTGGATTGTGTGTTTGAGAGAAAGAAACACAAAGAGTTTCACACAGTTTTGTGTAAATGGGTTTTATCGTCAACAGCAAATGCTCTCCGTCCAAAATAAACCAACAAAAGCAAATTACTGCACAAGAAAGCAAATGTTTTAAATATATATTTGGCCAAAAAAACAAAACAAATCAACTATTTTCAGCTGTTTTCCTGCACACACATGCTCACACAACCCAAAAACACTGTTTGGCACAATGAAAAGCCTCTTTAAAAAGCCAAGATTATTTGGAAAACCAGGTCGTATTTTTTTTGACAAATAAATAAAACCACCAGAATTGGCCTAAATGAACCAACTACCACCCAGATAACTGATCAAGAAACATCTAAACCAAAAACAAACACTCCACACTGCAAAAAATGACGTTTTTCCTCAGTGTTTTTGTCGTTTTCCAGCACAAATATCTAAACATTCTTAAATCAAGATACATTTACTGGAGAAGAAAAATGACTGAAGATATTGAGACTTGTTTACTGAAAAATGTTTCAAATGTATGCTTTGAACATGCTTTCAATGGGGTCAGAAAAATAATCTTGTTTTCCCTTTGAATTAAGTTTATTTTTTTCTTGTTTTAAGCACAAACTCACTTAATTTTTGATACATCTATCATCAAACAACACTTAATATCTTCAGTCATTTTGCTTTTTCAGTAAATGTATCTTGATTTAAGATTGTTTAGATATTGGTGATGGAAAACAAGGCACAAGTACTGAGCAAGAAAGTCATTTTTTGCAGTGGATGACAGAGAGTGCAACTGGATGTCAAGCGTCTGATTGGCTGCCCCCGTTTCAGTTTTACACCGCTAACCTGGATTCAGTGTAACCTGGTTGTGTCCACAGCAATGGCAAATCTAGAACATGGCTGGATGTTTAAATTCACTTTAAACATAAAACAATAAATGTTCATTACAAGATATATGGATCCTTTGTGTGCAAATATAAAAATATTACAATTACAATATTAATCAAGTTCATTTGGTCGAGAACTAGTTCACCTGCATGGAAGAAAAGCCAGAAACCAAATTGCACAAAATAGATTTTAATGTCCAGTGTGTGTGTGTGTGTGTGTGTGAGAGAGAGAGTGTGTGTGTGTGTGTGTGTGTGTGAGAGAGAGAGTGTGTGTGTGTGTGTGTGTATTTATGTGAGAGTGTATGTGTGAGAGTGTGTGTTTGTGAGTGAGTGTGTATCTATGTGATTAGTGAATTAGTGTGTGTGTGTTTGTTGTTTGTATCTGAGAGTGTGTGTGTGTGTGTGAGAGAGAGAGAGAGTGTGTGTGTGTGTGTGCGCGAGTGTGAGAGAGTGTGTGTGTGCGAGTGTGTGTGTGTGTGTATTTATGTGAGAGTGTATGTGTTTGTGAGAGAGTGTGTTGTGTGTGTTTGTGTCTGAGTGTGTGTGTGAGAGTGTGTGTTTGTGAGTGAGTGTGTATCTATGTGATTAGTGAATTAGTGTGTGTGTGTTTGTTGTTTGTATCTGAGAGTGTGTTTGTGTGTGTGTGTGTGAGAGAGTGTGTGTGTGTGTGTGTGTGTGTGCGAGTGTGAGAGAGTGTGTGTGTGTGAGAGTGTGTGTGTGTATTTATGTGAGTGTATGTGTGTTTGTGAGAGTGTGTTGTGTGTGTTTGTGTGTCTGAGTGTGTGTGAGAGAGTGTGTGTTTGTGGGTGAGTGTGTATCTATGTGATTAGTGAATTAGTGTGTGTGTGTTTGTTGTTTGTATCTGAGAGTGTGTTTGTGTGTGTGTGTGTGTGTGAGAGAGTGTGTGTGTGTGTGTGTGTGTGTGCGAGTGTGAGAGAGTGTGTGTGTGTGAGAGTGTGTGTGTGTGTATTTATGTGAGTGTATGTGTGTTTGTGAGAGTGTGTTGTGTGTGTTTGTGTGTCTGAGTGTGTGTGAGAGAGTGTGTGTTTGTGAGTGAGTGTGTATCTATGTGATTAGTGAATTAGTGTGTGTGTGTTTGTTGTTTGTATCTGAGAGTGTGTGTGTGTGTGTGTGTGAGAGAGAGAGAGTGTGTGTGTGTGTGTGTGTGTGTGAGAGAGAGAGTGTGTGTGTGTGTGTGTGTATTTATGTGAGTGTATGTGTGTTTGTGAGAGTGTGTTGTGTGTGTTTGTGTGTCTGAGTGTGTGTGAGAGAGTGTGTGTTTGTGAGTGTGTATCTATGTGATTAGTGAATTAGTGTGTGTGTGTTTGTTGTTTGTATCTGAGAGTGTGTGTGTGTGTGTGTGTGTGTGTGTGAGAGAGAGTGTGTGTGTGTGTGTGTGAGAGAGAGAGTGTGTGTGTGTGTGTGCGCGAGTGTGAGAGAGTGTGTGTGTGCGAGTGTGTGTGTGTGTGTGTATTTATGTGAGAGTGTATGTGTTTGTGAGAGAGTGTGTTGTGTGTGTTTGTGTCTGAGTGTGTGTGTGAGAGTGTGTGTTTGTGAGTGAGTGTGTATCTATGTGATTAGTGAATTAGTGTGTGTGTGTTTGTTGTTTGTATCTGAGAGTGTGTTTGTGTGTGTGTGTGTGTGAGAGAGTGTGTGTGTGTGTGTGTGCGAGTGTGAGAGAGTGTGTGTGTGTGAGTGTGTGTGTATTTATGTGAGTGTATGTGTGTTTGTGAGAGTGTGTTGTGTGTGTTTGTGTGTCTGAGTGTGTGTGAGAGAGTGTGTGTTTGTGGGTGAGTGTGTATCTATGTGATTAGTGAATTAGTGTGTGTGTGTTTGTTGTTTGTATCTGAGAGTGTGTGTGTGTGTGTGTGTGTGTGTGAGAGAGAGAGTGTGTGTGTGTGTGTGTGTGTGTGTGTGTGTGCGAGTGTGAGAGAGTGTGTGTGTGTGAGAGTGTGTGTGTGTGTATTTATGTGAGTGTATGTGTGTTTGTGAGAGTGTGTTGTGTGTGTTTGTGTGTCTGAGTGTGTGTGAGAGAGTGTGTGTTTGTGAGTGAGTGTGTATCTATGTGATTAGTGAATTAGTGTGTGTGTGTTTGTTGTTTGTATCTGAGAGTGTGTTTGTGTGTGTGTGTGTGAGAGAGTGTGTGTGTGTGCGCGAGTGTGAGAGAGTGTGTGTGTGTGAAAGTGTGTGTGTGTATTTATGTGAGAGTGTATGTGTTTGTGAGAGAGTGTGTTGTGTGTGTTTGTGTCTGAGTGTGTGTGTGAGAGTGTGTGTTTGTGAGTGAGTGTGTATCTATGTGATTAGTGAATTAGTGTGTGTGTGTTTGTTGTTTGTATCTGAGAGTGTGTTTGTGTGTGTGTGTGTGAGAGAGAGTGTGTGTGTGTGTGTGTGTGTGTGCGAGTGTGAGAGAGTGTGTGTGTGTGTATTTATGTGAGTGTATGTGTGTTTGTGAGAGTGTGTTTGTGTGTGTGTGCAAGTGTGTGTGAGTGTTTGTGTTGTGTGAGAGTGTGTGTGCGTGAGTGTCTGTGTGAGAGTGTGTTTGTGAATTAGTGTGTGTGTTTGTGAGTGTGTTGTTTGTGCGTGCGTGAGTGTGTGTTGTGTTTGTTAGTGAGTGTTTTTTTCAGTGTGTGTGTTTGTGTTGCGTGTGTGTGCGTCTGTGTGAGAGAGTGTATGTGTGTGTTTGTGAGAGTGTGTGTGTTTGTGAATTAGTGTGTGTTTGTGAGTGTGTGTGTGTGTGTGTATCTATGTGAGTGTGTGTGTGAGAGTGTGTGTGTGTGTGTGTGTGTGTTATTTAGTGTAATGCCATGCAGACTGATGTCAGAAGCTACAGTCGGACGTCTGAGTAAAAATTCACCGAGATTAAAAACACTTGAAAGTACAAATACATAAAAATGTTTCCACAGACATTCATCAATAACTGGAGTTTGATTCAGAAACTTTGCATAATTCGATAGTACAGTTCGTGCGAGTTCTTCTTTGACAAACTCTTGAGCGCTGGAGCTGAAGCGTCGAGTTCAGATCCTCGTTCATCATGTTCTCTGTGAGGTCAGGATGAACGCACCGCTCTCGTCTCGCTCTCGGCTCTGGAAAGTCGAATGCGCTCGTTCTAAATCCAGAACCACGTCCAGCAGACGAGCGGCCACGGCACGAGCGCGCTCAGATCGGCCCTGCGCAGACACTGACACACACAGGAAATGATTGAACATTTACACTGGGTTTGCTTGGCCCTCAGAGAGCAGATCATTACAGGTGTGTGTGTGTGTGTGTGTGTGTGAGAGGAAGATGAGGCTAGTCTGACCTGATGAAGGCTGACTGGCTTTCAGCGGCGTCTCTTCCTGTTCAGCCGTCTCCATTTCCTGTGTCTCCAAGTACTGCTTCCTGTGTCCCGAACATCAGCAGAATCAATAGAGGAGCACAATGAGGATTGTTTTCTTACAGAGATTTACCATGGTAACTATAAATTACTAAAAGTTACTGCAGTTATTAATTAATATGGGATCTTTTTTGATGATTGTGGTGATTAAATTCATATTAATCACTGTAGCAAGCTCCAAAACATTTCTGGGTCATATTTAATAAAATATAAATAACAAAAATAAAATAAAATGATATATTGCATGGTGAAAATTAAACCAAATTTTAGACAGGGTTATTTTAGTTAATGAACTAAAACTAAAACCATAACAAAAAATGTTTACAAAAAAATGTTTACTTGAAATTTTTGTTTCAGCAAGTTGGCAAGGCAACATTACTTATTTTCCATTTAGTTTAACTTCTACTATTAAAATAATACTACTAAAATAACTAAAACTGAAAAAAATATTAATAAAAACTACAGTATATAGACATATTTAAATAATAAATACAAATAAAAATGACAAAACACAAAAATTACTTAAAATGAAAACAGAAAATATAAAAATAAAAACAAATTCAAAATATTATAATGTGCATGATAATAAAACAACACTGGTTTTAGAAAAATTATGATTTCATTGCATTTGCATTGTGGCAATTAAGAATATTTAATCCACAAATTCTCATTATTGTAATGTGAAATAAATATGGCAAAACACTTGATATATGATGATGATACTTGATGATATATAAAGTAGAGATTATAATATAATACATTTGCATTTATGCATTTAACAGACGCTTTTATCCAAAGTGGCTTAAATTGCATTTAATGTATATGTGCATTGAAGGTATAATAATAATAATAATGTTTTATTAATTATACTATATATATTGCTGGTCCCTCTTTGATTTCTGTCATTACAGCAGCGACCCCTGCTGGACGTTTGCAGTATTACAGCACACACAGACCTGAGTTTGTCTCGGCCCTGCAGCAGCTCTTTATAAACGACCTGTGTTTCAGCGTCAGGATCTAACGGGTCGCTCCAGTCGCCCAGCGTCACGGCAGAATGAGTCCGACTGCAGCCCGACGCTGACACACACACACACAGAGGACTGTAAGTAACACTGCTTTTTCAGCTTTTTCATGATCAAACAGCAATAGTTGAACATGTAAAGAAGCAGAATAGGTGCTCTTTAAGTGTCATGTGCAGGTGAATCTCACACACACCTGTGCGGTCGGGCTGCAGGCAGCAGGTCCATTTGTTTCCTCGATGAGCTCCTGGATGAAACGACGGCAGCATGTGTTCGTTATAAATACTCACCTTCCTGATGGCCGACAGCCACTGATTGAGTTCATTAACATTCTGAAACACACACATGTGCCTTATTATTTCTGTTCTGATGCACACTAAATATGTCATATAACACCTACTATAGTGTGTAGGTAGCAAGAAATGCTGTAATTTGTGTACTGTATCTGTCTGACTGTATCAGGTGATGTGACGCAGTGTGTGTGTGTTTTCTGTCACCTTGCACTGCAGGTATGTGGTGTGTAGTTGTCCCTCCGTGTCCTGTGTAATGACCTGCATGACGTTCTGTAGCTGAAAGGCGTTTTCATCCACTCGCTCCACCGCACGCACGCGCTGGATGGGAATAGAGGAGCGAACCTGAAACACACGCAGAGCGCGAATGATGAAGATACAGCGACAGATGAAGAGTCAGAGTCAGACAGACAGGTGTGTGTTCGTTTCACTATATTAGTGAGGACATTGCATAGACTTCCACTGATTTTATATCAGGTTAATGATGGTTTCTGTGTCCTAACCTGACCTCTGACCCCTAAACCTACACATCACAGAAAACTTTCTGCATTTTTAGATTTACAACACTTCATTCAGTATGATTTACAAGCTGTTTTACTCATGGGGACCTAAATTGTCCTCATACGGTCAGATTTTACTGGTATTACTATTCTTTTGGGGACATTTGGTCCCCATAATGTAGGGAATACTAGGAACACACACACACACACACACACACACACACACACACTCACACATCTCAACTCAGCACTTTCCAAACATCAAAAGCCAAGAGATGATAATGAACCTACAGCTAATGACACTCCATCCATTCATAAAACAACACACACACTCACACACAGTGAGACAGATGTGTGTTTTTACAGGTAGACCCTCATATGTGTGTGTGTTTTTGTGACATATCAGGACACAAATTTGTATAATCACATGGGTATGACATAGGTATTACAAGGAGAGGGTGACTTATGAGGACATTACCCCATGTCCCCATTTTTCAAAAGGCTTATAAATCATACAGAATGAGTTTTTTTGAGAAAGTAAAAATGTGCACAGTTTCCTGTGATGGGTAGGGTTAGGGGTAGTGTAGGGCGATAGAAAATACGGTTTGTACAGTATAAAAACCATTACGCCTATGGAATATCCCCACAATTCACAAAAACAAATGTGTGTGTCAGACCTGCCAGTCGGGGCTCTTGGCGTAGGACAGCGACTCTGAACTGAGCCAGAAATATCGTTTCTTAAAAGTGAAGCGTTTGAGCAGCTGAGGTCCTTCAGCTTTGTGTTTCTGCAGGAAACCCTCCTTCACGATGACCGACGGCAAAAACACGGCGCGCTGCGGAGCCTCACACACTGCAGAGACACAACAACCAGAAACTAGATTATTACAACTATGCATTTGAGCAATTATTCATATCTAAAATCATATTTAATAACACACTGAGTGCAGTGGTTTGTGTTTGTGCAGTGCTGCAGGACAGACAGCAGGTGGCGCACCAGATTACAGTCAGTCAAACACGCCGCGACTCATATTTCACTCCACACACGTGCAGATCACAGTATACAGGACTATAGTAAATCTTCAGAGCCTGCATGTATTTTACTGATGTTTGCCTCTCAATTATTCAAACATGCGTTTCACTGGGAAAACACACACACACACACACACACACTGTGAAGTAAATGAGTTTGTGTAACAGCTGCAGGTGTAACTGTCATAAGACTCCTTGTGTAATGTATTCACACGTGCATTAAATATTAAAACAGTCTTTGACAGGATGTGTTCAGCATGGTGTCAGGGTAGATATGGGTATGTGACTGAACACACTATATACATAAAGATTTGCCTACAATTTTACAATTTTATATATATTGTCTGTGTATAATTTATTTATTAATGATATATTTTATTTTTAATTGTTTTATATATATAAAAATATAAAACAATAATAATAATTAAAAAATATTTATTACAATTTATTTATTTATTTTTTATTAATGATATATTTTAATGATTTTTAATAATTTATTAATTTATTAATTTTTATATATTTTTAATTGATATATATATATATATAAAACAGTAATAATAATGAAACAATATTTATTAGAATTTATTATTTATTTATTTTTTATTAATGATATATTTTATTTTTAATTGTTATATATATATATATATAATTTTATATATAATTATGTGTGTATAATTTATTAATGATATATATTATTTTTAATTGTTTGTATAATTTAAGATGATATTTATTTCCCTTACAACTTTTTCTTTTTTAAGGACATAAACACTAGACGAGTGTTAGGATTTGCTTTTTATTTTGAACCATTTACAGAGTATTTATAGTACAAACCTGAACCTGTACTACTTGTAAGGACGTCTCATTAATTTATATTGCCTTTAAATGACTAATTAAGCTAATTATAATAAACTCTAACCCATACAGTCAACGTTTGGATTTTTTTTTTTTTTTGATTTTGATGAAGTAATTATAAGGTCATTTTAGGACATTTCCTCAAAATCAGTTTTAAGAAACTGCTAAATTACTGATAAGATACTTTCAGAAGTTTGGCCCTCACATGTACACGTACAGAGAATGATTGAATTTTTAATCACTGTAATTATACAGATATATAGAGTAATTATACTTCAGACAGAGTTTATTATGGAATTATGAAAAGTATTTTTAGTAAATACTCTATAAATAATTATCTCTCTCACTCTGTTGTTATGGCAATACATTGCTCTGTCGTCATGTTGACTCACCGTTGTCGTGATCGATGTCTACAAGCTTATCCAGAAAATCTTTGACGGACGCCACACTGCAAAGGATGATGGGATGCAGAGGGGTCATCCACTGCTCCTTCCCATGACCCAACTGCAGCCCCAGATTCCCGACGCTCTGAAGAGCCTGAGAGAGAGAGAGATCATCAGGGCTCTGCAGGTGTGAGTGAAGACGTACAGTATACAGCATGTGATTAACCCGTTTACACTGAAAATGTGCCACTGGTAAAACTTCTGTTATGAAGGTGCGACTGCTTCAGAGTTGATCGTGTCTAGATGGTAAGATGTGAAGATGTGAAGTTCACCCAACCACCACCGTGACAGTATTCAGTCATTTTCTCTTCTGTGCAGAAGTTTTCTCGCCTACGAACCTTGCAGAAATATTGTAATCACATGACTGAACGAAGCCGTATTTACGATTGGGAAACTCGGAATTCTAGAAGACACCCGAGTTGTGATGTCGGAAGGGGCATGTCAATGGTGGCAAGCAAGTCTGTTGTGAATGGTAATGAATGATTTTGCTAAATTATTTTAATTTTCTTTGCTGTATTGTAATAATATTAAGGCATTATGTACGAAAGAGTTTTAGACAAGAAATGGAAAGTTAATCACTCACATTTCATGCAAATTAATTATTTTGTTAGACACCATGCATAAAAACATGATTGAAATGAAAATTATGTAAAAAATAAATGTAAAATAAACAATATAGTATATAATAAAAAAATATTTTTCTAACATGAATGCATGCATAATAAATAAAATTATATAAACATAAAAGTTTATATAATTAATATTTAATAAAATAAAATTATCATTTTTCCAACATACGAATGCATGCATAAATGAGTGATTGAGGTGAACATAATATAAAAATAAATGCAAAATATAAACAATATAGAAAGCCATAAAATGATGATTTTTCCAACATCAATGCATGCATGAATAAGTGATTGAAATGAAAATTAAATCAAATAAATGTAAAATATAGAATATAGTAAATTTTATGATTTTTCCAACATGAGTGACTGAAATGAAAATGATATAAAATAAATGTAAAATAAACAATATAATAAAAAATTATGATTTTTCCAACATGAATGCATGCATTTAATTGACAAACATCTGTATGTGCCCATGAGTGGATGATTGTTATTTAATTTTTAAGTGCATTTAACAATTGATTAATATAAAGATGAATTTAAAATGTGAATCTATGATTGTGTGTGTTGTACCTTAGCGAGCAGCAGTAGAGTTCTGCTGGTGCGCGTGTCGGCGTGATGGTCTCTCAGCTGGAAGAGTTTGGGTGTCAGAATCGCAGGAGCGAACAGACGCAGGAAGAAAAAGCCACTGATGGCCAAATACTTCACATCCTACAAGAGAGAAACAGTGAGTATAACACCAGCCACACCATCATCATCATCACTGTGAGGCTCTGATGAAGTCCTCACCTCATTCTCCGGTTCTGGAAACTGTTCCTCTACTCGTTTATGGAGCTGTTTGAACACGACCCTCATCACAGGAGGACACTGGGAAACTGAGTTCACGATGGCCTCCATGATGCTGGTCAGATACATCTGAAGCAGCCCGACGCTGCTCTCTCTGACCTCTGCTTCCGACGCTGAGCCTTTAAATGATATTCGTCTGGAAAGAGAGTGTGTTTTTAGCAATGCTGGACCATAGCTAAGTACTTAAAGGGTTAGTTCACCCAAAAATGACTGTCATTAATTACTCACCCTCATGTCATTTCACACCCGTAAGACCTTCGTTCATCTTCAGAACACATATTAAGATATTTTTGATGAAATCTGATGGCTCAGTGAGGCCTGCATTGACAGCAAGTTAATTTACACTTTCAATGCCCAGAAAGCTACTTAAGACGTATTTAAAACAGTTCATGTGACTACAGTGGTTCAACCTTAATGTTATGAAGCGACGAAGATATGTTTTGTGTGCCAAAAAAACTAAATAATGACTTTATTCAACAATATCTAGTAATGGGCGATTTCAAAACACTGCTTCATGAAGCTTTACGAATCTTTTGTTTCGAATCAGTGGTTCAGAGCTTGAATCAAACTGCCAAAGTCACATGATTTCAGTAAACGAGGCTTCGTTACGTCATAAATGTTTCGAAATTTCAATGGTTCACCACTGGGGGGCGTGACTTTGGCAGTTTGATACACAATCCGAACCACTGATTCGAAAACAAAAGATTCGTAAAGCTTCGAAGCTTCATGAAGCAGTGTTTTGGAATCGTCCATCACTAGATGCTGTTGAATAAAGTCGCTATTTTGTTTTTTTGGCGCACAAAACGTATCTTCGTCGCTTCATAACATTAAGGTTGAACCACTGTAGTCACATGAACTGTTTTAACGATGTCTTTAGTAGCTTTCTGGGCATTGAAAGTCTTAATTATCTTGCTGTCAATGCAGGCCTCACTGAGCCATCGGATTTCATCAAAAATATCTTAATTTGTGTTCTGAAGATGAATGAAGGTCTTACGGGTGTGGAACGACATGAGGGTGAGTAATTAATGACAGAAATTTCATTTTTGGGTGAACTAACCCTTTAAAAAATCTTACTGACCCATTCTGAAATGGTAGTATATATATTTCAAATATTGCCTGAAACCTGGAGAGCTTTTGTGCTCACTGACATTTCACATGTGGTGAAATCATGCTATACATAGATCTAAAAGCCAAACGCCACCATAAGAGGCAAAGTTTGTCGAGTTCACTGCTGTTACCTGGCAACACGTCTCTCCTGCAGTGATTTTCCTGATCGTTCTGTTTCAACTAATGATATGTTGTGTGAATGAACTACTGTTATGTATATGATCTCACACCTGCAGCGGTTGAGGTCGATCTTGCAGGGATCCAACTCGATGTACTTCCTTTCCTCAAAGATCCGGTTGATAATGGGCTTCAGAACCTCATGTAGATACAGCATCCCGACAGCCTGACACACACACCAAACACTCTTACTACCGTTCACACATTCTGATATAAACACAAGATTATATCTGAGATGAAGATATGCACACACCTTCATGAACTGCTCCATAGCTTTAGATGCCAGTGAGTTGGACCGGAAGAGTGTGTTTGGATCTGCTATTGGGGAGAAACAGAAAACAACTTCTGTCAGTGTGTTTCTCAACCGTTATGTTCCTCCAGAGCCCATCAGAACGAACCCGTCATTAACGCCAAACCAGAATGAAATCTGCCTTTGTCTGCTGTCCATGCACACAAAAAAGTATGTACCCTTCAAGTTCATTTTACTAAGTATACTAAAGCTCAAGTATAATTTATGTAGTAAGTATACTAATATCAATGTACTAGAAGTATACTTGTAAGTGTACTATTTCAATACTACTTCGGACTAAATTGGCCCATTTTTTAGTGTATAAATGTACACTTTTAAGTATACTTTAAGTGTAACAGTAGTAAACTTTGAGTACACTAGTTTACAACTAAGTTTTTCGTTTGTATCGCATACTATAAGTGAACTTAGTTAAATAGTTGTACAACATTTTTAGTTTATGAAAGTACACTTTGAAGTATACGCTCAGTAAACTACTAGTTTAGTAGTTTTATAGTGCACTTGTAAGTTTCATAAAAAAAGCAACATTTTAAACAAAAAGCTGAAAATCATCCGGATGGGATTCAGAGCGATGATCAAAACATGGATTAGATTGAGTCAATCAACATCTCCAAAGCTTCACAGTCGTTAATCCTTCATGGGTCGACATTTCATTCGGTAACATTAGGCAGTTTTGAACTTATATGTTGTTTAATGTTTGATGATACATCTGCGTAAGCAATCTTCTACCACTTGTTTCTGCTTCTTCACCTGTGTTTTGATCTGGAGATTTTGTACTATTTCAGAAGATGCGTAATATCGCATTTAACCCTCTACTACACAGCGCTGCCCTCAGGCAACGGAAAGTTTTCTTAAGCCCTATGTTTAGTACATTTTTCTTTAAATGATTACAACCAATTAGAAAGGTTGAGAAAGTACCAAAGAACAGTCCAGTAAGGTGTTGGAGTCACTATCAAGCACCATTTAAAGGTGGGACATCCTGTTCTGACACATGGTCACAGGAGCACATGTTGTGAGAAGAAGGTAAGATTATTTGCTTTAGTAAACTTATTTAAAATGACATGAACTGTACATAAAAAATATGTGTGTATGAAGGTCTAGAGAAGACTTTTGTCAGGTTTTATGAACTTTTTTTTATTTTGCCTGTTCAGAAATTCAGTTTTTCTTTTCGAGGATGTTTTGGACAATACCTCACATTGGCAATAATGTGTTATAAGAAGGGAAGATGCAGGAACACCCAAAGTGATGTGCAAAAATTGTAACATACACCTCTATTTCACAGCAGAGAAGAAGTGCTTTGTGAAATCTTATTACATGAAGTATCAAATTCAATAGATCAGTGTCTTTCAAGTGTTTTTCCCTTTTTACTTAATGATTTCTTGACATTTTTTTAAAAAAAATTGTGATTTTGCATTGCTCTCTGAGCATTGTCTTATGATAATTTTCTCTATGATTCTGTACCATTGCCTGAATATCAATATCTAGTGATGGGCGATTTCAAAACACTGCTTCATGAAGCTTCGAAGCCTTACGAATCTTTTGTTTCGAATCAGTGGTTCGGAGTGTGAATCAAACAGGTATCAAACTGCCAAAGTCATGTGATTTCAGTAAACGAGGCTTCGTTACGCCATAAGTGTTTCGAAACGTTTTGAAATTTCAATGGTTCACCACTGGGGGGCGTGACTTTGGCAGTTTGACACACGCTCTGAACCACTGATTCGAAACAAAAGATTTGTAAAGCTTCGAAGCTTCATGAAGCAGTTCTGAAATTGTTGAATAAAGTCGTTATTTTGTTTTTTTGGCGCACAAAAAGTATTCTCGTCGCTCTATAACATTAAGGTTGAACCACTGCAGTCACATGAACTGTTTTAAATATATCTTTAGTAGCTTTCTGGGCATCTGAAAGTCTTAATTATCTTGCTGTCAATGCAGGCCTCACTGAGCCATCGGATTTCATCAAAAATATCTTAATTTGTGTTCTGAAGATGAACGAAGGTCTTACGGGTGTGGAACGACATGAGGGTGAGTAATTAATGACAGAATTTCATTTTTGGGTGAACTAAGTGCAATTTTAAGTACATAAAAAGTAGACTGAAAGTATACTTTGTTTATTTTTAGTTTAAAAGAAGTATAGTAATAGCACACTTGAATAAACTTATTTTTCCTAAGGGTATGCATATAAATGTGCAAAATTAAATCTGTCAAAACTGTATTTAATTACAACTAGACTTTTACATTTTATGAAGAAGATGTGATGTTTTCCCAGGCTTTTACCCAAAGCAACTTGCACTGCAGTGCATTTCTATCCATATTCTGGTGTTCTGGGTTATTTTTAGTGCAGTTCTTCTGGACGCAGTTGTTCTTGTTAATGATAATTGACACTACAGTCATGCACACTATTTCATGCACTGAGATTTTGGACTTTTTTGCTTCTGTCTTTCAGACTAGATCCAAAATACACATTTCAGTGTTTATTTTACTGCACTTTTAACTGTTTGCATCTGTAGATTTCAATTTCAATCCATACCTTTAAAGGTCAGAAATCTCCACTTCAGCAATTTTACACACATCAAACTTTACAGTTTTATTCATATCTATATTCTGAAGGTTTTTACACTCGGCTGTTTCATATAAAAAAAATTTCCCCCTTAAAAACACTGATTTTTTTCTGTCTGTTCACAGTATTTTCTGATTCATGGAGCGATAAAAAGAGAAATCCAAGAATTTTGAGCCTTTCTTTATCCAGTGTTCAGATTTCTGTTCTGGAAATGTATGCAAATGAGTGCATATTTAATTAGATAATGGTTTGTTTGCATATCTAATCTTAATGTTCTGTGAATAATCAACTGGGGAAAGTATGATGATATCTATTAGTCAACATTTTTACCTCATTTACATGTGGTCTTACACTAAAAAATACTAATTAGATGTATTATTCGTCATGCTTCTTAAAATCTCAGGGGTACGTCACGTCAATAATCATGGTCTCGTACAGTTGATCCCTCATAGAGACACATTAAAACTATTTCCTGTTGAATTTGTTCTCTGTTATAATTAAATTGTTAGTAACTTGTGTATTTCTGTCTTTCTCTTTAATCCTCGTCGTTTGCTGACAAACATTCCCATCTTATGATCGTTCCATTTCCTTTTGAAGCTGCTTCCTGTGGAGTTGCTATGGAAACTTGGGCCCTTTGTTTGTCATCGGCGCGGCACAAACGCAACATAAAACACCAGCCGAGTGTGAAAAACCCACGCGCTCCCAGAATCACACAAAACATCATTAATGAGAGAGGAGAAGTTCAGAGATGACTTCACGGCAGCGAGGGGAACTGTGTGTAAATATAGCGGGACTGAAGTCATCATGTCGCCTACACACAGGAAAACCACTAATCAAACACACACACACGTACTGGTGTTGTGGACCTCTCTGGTGTTGAGGTAGTCCAGGAATGGCACAACCAGGCCTTGACCAAGATAGATCTTCACGAGCGTCATGGCCACGTCCTGCCGACTCTCCACCGTCGTGACCTCTTCCAGCAGGGTCAGAGGTGTGGGATCATCGACCTGACAGCATTGGGCAAAATTCACAATTTAAAGAGGCCGTATCATGCCCTTTACATACAGTAGTCTTAATTTTGTTTTTGTGCTCTACTAAACAGGCTTGAATGTTGATTATTTTCCTCATATTCTCCATTGTTGCAGCTCCTCTCTTCCCAGTCTGTCAGTAACGCTCTGTTTAGTTCCTGTCTCTCCTTCTGAAAAGCACAATGTGCTCTGATTGGTCGACTGGAGCGGTGTGTTGTGATTGCTGTTTGGGAAATGTCCCGCCCCTTACCATAACCGCCAGTTTCAACACACTACTAACTAACTCAACCAGGCCCCGCCCCTTTATTCTGCACATGAATTATTTAAATGAGGAATATTGTGACGTGTTCGTTCCCAGAAGAAAACTCAAGACTGGGATTTGATTTGGAATGACAGGAAGAGGAATTAAACAGATTTTGGGCACTAAATGCACATGAACTGATCACATCAAGTTGAAGGCTTCTTTTTTTAGTCCTGTTAAACTATTAAAGGTGCAGTATGTAAGATTTTCTGTCCGCTTGAGGTCGCTAGAAGCCTATTCAAAACAAAGGCGTAGCTTGATGACGCCAAGTTTGAGCGCGGAATCTTGGGACATGTGGTCTTCATGAAAAGAATAGGGATAGGACTCAGGAAGAAATCATGTTCATGGATGTGATTATTAACGTTACTGTAGTATGAAGCAGAGCGGGACTAAGCATTGTGGGAGCTGAACGAGGCCGCTGGAGCGATTGCGCAACACACGCCTCACGAGCAGCGGGACTTTTATTATGCCACAGTCGCCGGCGCTGCTTCCGCTTTTCCGGTCATGAGTATGAGGTAACGCAGCTCTGTTTATCATATTAGATACATTTGAGTGTGTTGAAAATGATGTTATAACGTTACTCTGTGCGTTCGCTCGGCGGCTGCTGTGAGACACTTGTTTCACGCTGCAGTAAGATAGATCGATTTTAGAATATCATATTAAATGCTGGATGGCTTGTGTTGATAAATGGCATGCAATTAATTTTAAAACGTATTGTATGATGGAGAAAATTCTGTATTACTGTTACTAAAAATAAAGCTGCATCTGATTATGCTATGTTAGCTACTTCACAAAACTGTGTTTTTCTCTGAGGCATGGTAAAGCATGGTGCTCGCAAAAAATCAAGAAAATTAGATTTAAACAATAAGACTAAACGTGTTGAGCTATATAACAATAATTAGTTTTCTGTCTATAAATATATCAAAACAGTTGTTCCCTTGTCTATTAAAACATGTAAATATTAAAGCGTCTTTGGTGTTTCCATGGTTTCTACAAAATAAAACCGGAAACCGAGGGTAACGCGGGTATGACGCAATTGACAGGCGACTCCTCACACGCCCCGGAGCCTTGGTTAAAATTGCAATTTTCTCACGATTTACAAATAGTTGCAAACATTTGGGATATTGTAAGTACTCAAGTGAACAAAATACATAACACTGGCCTAGTGGTTTTTGGATATTTTACTGCAAAAATCTTACATATTGCACCTTTAACTGAAATAAAATAAAATATATAAAAAAACTTAAACTTATTTTTCCCATTTAGTTGCCAAGACAATATTTCTCATATTTATTCAGTCTAACTTGATGTACTAAAATAACTAAAACTAAAATGAAAAATAATTAAAATTATTTTGAAAAAAACTAATAAAAATGGCAAAAACACTAATTTAAAAAAATAAATAAATAAATAAATTACTAAAACTAACTAAAATTAAATTAAAACAAAAATATAAAAAAATGAAAATTAAAACGAAAATATAAAAATAAAACTAATTTAAAAAATACAAATAAAAACTACAATAGTATCTCAATGATACTAAAATAACACTGGTCTACATCATGTTAAAGTATTTATGTACAGTATTCTGGAAAATTCTGTGTGCACTATGTAAAATAAAAGTTAATGTATTAAAAATAATGAAACCATATAGTGCTTAAATTACATACAAATGTCTACAGTCATTGAATCAGTGATTTGTCATATGATCTAATGTTTCTGTAAATAGTCTACATGTTGAGAACATGCTTATATGAAATGTACTATTAAATTGCACTTTATACTGCATTTTAATTCAAATTCCAATTAAGATTACAGTTCCCGTTTGCTTCCTCAATTCAAATAGGAAGTAACTTGTTGGTTTGGAACTAAATTTGACAAATGTTACATCATTGTGGCTAAAAGTTCTTCAGTAGTTTAGTGTTTCATTATAGGTCAGTGTTTTTGTTCTGTTAATGGAGAAAAGGTGAAGCACCAGATGATTTTCTTGTAGTGTAAACGTTCTCCGATGACATTAACCCTTTGTTTTCAAGGCCTGAAACACACTCTGTGCATCATGGGCGCTGTAGACGGTCTTTTGTGGTCAGTTTAAGCTGTTCAGATGTGCAGCATACACAGGATGTGATGGTACCTCTGATGGCGAGATGACGGCCTCCACCAGCTGCTCGATCAGAGGCTGATAGTACAGAGAAGGAAGAATTCGCTCCTCTGCCAAACGCACCTTCAGACGCAAGGCACCCAGTTTACCTCTGAAAGAGAGACAGAAAGTTTTGTGTGCTTTTATAACAGTGCTTTCACTGAACTAGACTTTGTGTTTCATCCTCTTCAAGCATTAAAACTGACCTGTAAGATGGGTAAGATGCATGTTTGTGAACTGCTTTTACAATGGCGGGATGTTTATTGGACTTATACTCTTTTAAATATGGGGCTAAATGATGAACTTTTACTTAATGTTATGATATACTGCAAAAAGTTATGTTCTTCCTCAGTAAATTTATCAAAATGAAGTGAGTTTATGCTTAAAACAAGAACAAATATCTGCCATTGGGGTCAGAAAAATAATCTTGTTTTCCCTTTGAAATAAGTTTATTTTTCTGTTGCCATTGACAGATAATTTTTATTGTTTTAAGCACAAACTCCCTTTTTTTTAGGGATGCATGATATATCGGCCACCATATCGGTATCGGCCGACATATGTTCATTTTTAATGTTATAGTTATCAACGTGATAAGAAAATTTGAATAAAGTTGATAAATATTGGATTATTTCCTTCAGCTGAGACACTTCAGATGCGCACTGTCCGCCATTATGGTATTGAATTGCTTGAAATATGATTGAAATCACTTCAAAAAGGAAAATACAGTTAAGCTCAACATGTGCAGCGCAAGTCTGTCATATAAGCTACATAACATTATAATGAGAACATCATAATTGTGTACTTGGGATATGGCTTTTAATGGTGAGACTTTTGTTTTTGTAATCAGGCTCTCAAAAATTATATAAAAATTTTGATTTAGATTTATCAGCCAATATATCGGTTATCAGCTTTCAAATATAAAGAATCGGCCAAAATTTTAATATCGGTGCATCCCTATTTTTTTTTTTTTTTTTTCAGAAAACAAGGCTTAATATCTTCAGTCATTTTGCTTTTCAAGCAAATGTATCTTAATTGAAGAATTTTTAATGGAAAACAAGACGAAAATAGTAAGTAAAAAACATTTTTGCAGTCAATTATGAGGGTTATTTTTGGATATGAATGTCTACAATGTGCTAATAAATTTTGTATGATGTTTGTAATTTTACAAATGTCTTAACTGGACTTGATAGATATGTTACTCAGGTAGGTCCTTCAGGGTATTTTGGAGCGGTGAGGTGTCTAAGTAACAACATCTAGCTATTGGGGTGCCTCAGGGCTCGGTGCTTGGACCGCTTTTCTTCTCCATATAATTACATCACTAGGATCTGTTATTTAGACAAACATGGCTTTTCCTATCACTGCTATGCTGATGAAACACAACAACCTCTCATTCCAGCCAGATGGCCCAACGGTAGCTACTCACATCTCAGCCTGTCTGAAAGACATTTCTTGCTGGATGAAGGACCATCACCTTCAACTCAAGCTTGAGGTTTCAGCCACCCTTATGAAAAAGAAGTATACTTCAAGTTCATTTTATCAAGTATACTTAAGTAATATTCAAGTATATTTTTTAAGTATACTTTATGTAGTAAGTATATTAGTATCAATGTACTAATAGTAAACTTGTAAGTGTACTATTTTAATACCGCTTGGGACTAAATTGGCCCAATTGAAGTATATGTTTAAGTGTACTATAAGTGTAGTAAACTTTAAGTACACAACTAGTTCACAGCTTCGTTTCTCATTTGTACTGCATCTGTACTACAAGTGAACTTATAAGTATACTAGTAGTTTACTATTTTAATACTAGTAGTACATTTTTAGTATAGAAAAGTACACATTGAAATATACTCTCAGTAAACTACTAGTTTAGTGCAAGTATACTTGTAAGTTTTCTTTAAGTGAACAGGGCATCACACTTATAGTTTACTTTTTATATATTATTTTTGCACTTTAAGTATACTACGTTCCTATTTAGGTATTATATTTTATACTTGAAATTCCTGTACTTTAACTCTTTCCATTTTAAAAACATTTTATTCTAGCTTCATGAATCCTTTTTTATCAACACTTAAATGTGGGTAAGTTTCATTTTTTAAAAAAAGGAAACATTTTAAACAAAAAGCTGAGAAAATTGCATTTTTGTCAAAGACTATGTCAGGATGGGATTCAGAACGATGATCAAACACAGGTGGAGTTCATAAACACCCCCAAAGCTTCATAGTCCTCATAGTCCACATAACGTTTGGCAGTTTTAATTTATATGCTGTTTAATGTTTGATGATCGCTTTATTTTATATTTGCGTGAGTAATCTTCTATCGCTCGTTTCTGCTTCTTCTTCTCCTGCATTTTGATCCGGAGATTCTGTACTCTTTCAGAAGATGCGTAACAGCGCCGCCTACACAAAAATTCAGATACTCAGAAATAGGAATATATCCGTTTTCTTTATAAATCAATATTTTCAAACAATGTACTTTTATACTATACTTTTATAAATATACTTTTAAGTATATCTCGATCAAAGACTGAGTCCAAATATATGCCAAATATACTTAGACTTTTCTTAGTATATTTCTCAGAAGTACATAAAGTATATTTCTGAGAAGTATATAAAAAGTAGACTGAAAGCATACTTTCTTATTTTTAGTTTAAAAGAAGTATGCTAATAGCACACTTGAATAAACTTCTTTTTCGTAAGGGCAACCCAACACTTCATCACAACTTCTCCATTCAGCTAGACTCATCAACCATAATGCCTTCCAGGACAGCCAGGAATGATGCTTGCCTACAGAAAAATCACTGGATCTGCACCCCTATACCTAAACTAGCAACTCCAGACTCATGTGCCCTCCTGAAGCTTCCGTTCTGCAAGTGAACGGCATCTTGTGTTGCCATCCCAAAGAGGCACAAAATCATTGGAAGCAGCTCGTCATTAAAACATGAGCCAAAACAAAGACAACAATCTCTGAAGCAGCATTACCATCTCAAACACACCTGCTAATGAATGTGACTACACTGTAAAACACACACACATGCACACACACCCTGCATCGTCCTCCGTGTTTCCCAGCGGCATCAGACGAAACCAGCCCTGCAGCAGAGGCGATCTGTGCAGACAGGACAGAGGGATTTCCACCTGTGCAAACCAACACAAACACATGCATTCAGCAGGTAAAATCAACCAAACACATTATCACTGCAAACAATTCACCCCAAAATAACAATTCTGTTATCATCATTTACTCGTGCTAATAATAATATGCTTTTGTTTTACACAGGAAACAGAATGTCATACAGGATTGGAGAGATAAGAGGGTGAGTCGATGAACATTTTTAGGGGAACTATCCCTTTAAAGGGGTGGTTGATTATGATTTCCCTTTTTTAACTTTAGTTAGTGTGTAATGTTGCTGTTTGAGCATAAACAACATCTGCAAAGTTACGACGCTCAAAGTTCAATGCAAAGGGAAATATTTTCTTTTACAGAAATCGCTTTTTAAACGGCTGGTAGGGACTACAACGAGCTTCTTCCTGGGTTGGTGACATCACTAACCCTAAAATTTACATAAACCCCACCCCCGAGAACACACAACAAAGGGGGTGTGGCCATGTTGGGCTGCTTTAGAGAAGAGGAAGAGTTGTTGTTGTAAATGCCGTCATTTTACGCCGGACTGCTTCACAAACGAGGGTCAATTCAACGCTGGATTTGCACTAAAGATTAACATGACGGCACATGCTAGTCGATGAGTTGAATCAGCAACTGCATAAATTTATCCACTAACCATTCAGAAACGTCTAAAAGTTGTAACTTCTTCCTGAGTCTCTCCATCAGTGTCGACTCCGGTTTGAACAATGTAAGGCTGAACACCGTTACTGACAATCCTCATTTTGGCTGCGTGAGATTCTCCAGCTTTGTTGTTGTTGAGCGACCGAAGCGCGAGCTGTTAAAGCTCCGCCCTCTTCTGGAAAGGGGGCCGGGAGCAGCAGCTCATTTGCATTTAAAGGGACACACACAAAAACGGCGTGTTTTTGCTCACACCCAAATAGGGGCAAATTTGACAAGCTATAATAAATGATCTGTGGGGTATTTTGAGCTGAAACTTCACACACACATTCTGGGGACACCAGAGACTTATATTACATTTTGAAAAAGGGGCATTATAGGTCTCCTTTAATGTTCACAGAGTCATTAGAAACACATTGAGATCATTCTGAAACGAGCGTCGTGTGTTTACGATGAGCTCTGACTGGTTCTGTAAATCTCATTATTCAGCACTTCAGCATCAAGAGAAACTATGTGTCCATTCAAAGTTGCATAACAAACTTGTGCAAAAAAATTGAAATATCGCATATAAAACATTTGCGAATAAAGCACCATTTCCATTCCATGTGTTCTAGAGTACAAAATCATCACTTCCTGGAAAACTGGAGCAAAGCTGCTGCAAAAATGCGTTTTCATCATAGTTTATGCACGTTTTCTTATCAAATAAAAAACTGATCCACCTTAATTGAGTGCACACATTTTTTATGCACATTTTAAGATTTTATTTGCATCTTGGTGTTTCCATCCATCGTTTTTTTAAAAGCAATGTCCCAAAATTTGCATAAAAATACGTGTATGGAACATAGCTGGTGACACTGAATTTATTTAAGCAACGGACCGACCGTCTCCTCACCTTTCCCAGAAAGTCGTTCTTGCCCACCATGTCCCAGTCCCAGACCTCCACCGTGACGCTTCCACCCTCATCATCACCACCTTCATCCAAACACAACTCCAGAGTCTCATCCCAGTGCGGGAACCGCGTCTTCTTTATGATCTAGAGAAAACACACTCGTTAAACTAAGCTGCCTAATATTACGACATGTTTATGTTTATGAATTATAAAGACCCATTCACACCCAGAACAACAAATATAACTATATTAACGTGGTGTGGACGATATCATTTTGAGCAGCTCATGATCCGGTGTTTTGTCAGCGTCTCACACAATGCTGCTCCACACAAACTCCATCTGCATCTGCTCTGAGTTTGGCTCATTTATTACATGCATTTGAAAATGAAACATGCACCAACCATGTTCATAAACTTGTAATGAGAAGCACGTATAAACAGCTGTTGACAACAAAAGAGAGGCTCCCTGCAGTTTTTTTTAATAATAATATAAAAAAAATAATATAATATAAAATAATATAAAAATATATAAAAAATAACATAAATATAATATAAATAATATAAAGTCATAAATACTGGTATTGTAATTTTACAGTTGCACTCAAAAATAAAATAATAATAATTATTATTTTTTTCATTTTTTTTTTTTACAGTAAAATATTACAATAGTAGTATTTCTTATATAGTTTAATACTTGTATTTAGTAATCATCATCATCATCATCATAAAATAATTATTTTATAGTCATATTGATATATAATCCCAAAAAATTGCCAAATTATGCAGCCCTACAAACGTGCAAAGCAAGATATGAAGTCATAAATATTAGTATTATAATTTTAAAGTTGCACTCAAAAATAAAATAATAATAATTCTTATATTTTTCTTAAATAATCAATTTTTTTACTGTGAAATATTACAATATTTTTTCTTATATTATTGTTTAATACCTGTATTTAGTAATAATAATAAACATCATCATCATAATAATTATTTTATTATGTTATATTGATATAATAACATTTTTGCTAAATTATGCAGCCCTACAATCAAGCACAGCAAAAGATATGAAGTCATAAATATGAGTATTATAATTTTACAGTTGTACAATAATTATTATTTTAATATTTTATTATTAATAGTAATATTTTTTATACTGTTTAATACTTTTATTTAGTAATAATAACAATAATCATTATTATTATTAATAATGATAATGAATGGTATTATTTTATAGTCATATTAATATATAATCACAATATTTTTGACCATATTGTGCAGCCCTACAAACAAAGAACAGCAAACCTGGAACTTTTTAAAGCAAGATTTTATCAGAAAAAATTAAAATTCATTTTTTTCCCCCCAAATCCTGCAGCCCTAATATAAGGAGGAGGAGGAGGAACGTAAAAACTGAACACAAACTGCCGGTTACTGAATGAATTGTGAATGTTTTAGATTTGAACATGCAAAAGCATGAGCTTCAGTGGAGAAAAAGCCTTTTTATATTTAATAGTGACTTAAATTGAGGTCTGTTCCTCATATAAAGTGATCATCAGATGATTTCAGAAGACTTAGAAATGGTGAAATAGCCACTTTCATGGGCTTTAATGATGTTTTTGTCTGTTTTGTATCTTGAGTATAGATGAAGACTCGTCGTCTCACCGATGTCTCAGCGCTGAGGTTGTTGTAGATGATTCTGGTGAACGGATCAGAGGTACCGGAAATATCACGAGGAGCCAAATCACTGCAACCAACACAAACAATTCAGACTGACACTTACGGTACGTTTTCACACTACAATTGAAAGATTAATATAGATTTCGGAGAAACAGCTGATGCCTAAATACAACTGAGAACATTTATATTTATGCATTGAGCAGATGCTTTACAATAGAGGAACAAAAGTAATCTGTCACATTCATAATATACAATGACAGGTTTATTAGAAAGCTAGATCAGGAAACAAGCCAGAGAAATGCAGAAATTAATCAAGCGTCTGACTGCAGAAAGCACAGGATGACTGAAGCGGAAGGAAAGCGAGACGCTCACCGAGCCTCGATGACGTGGCAGTGCAGACAGGTTCTCTGAGCGTCTCTGTGAAGCTCCAGAGCCAGATGAATCTCACCCTGAACCTCCTCATCTGGATCCACACGGCTCAGATTCAACCAGTTATCCAAGCCTGCAGGAAGAACACACATCAGGAAGAGTTTCCATTCTGAGATGATAAGCACAGATCTGAACTACACAACAGCCACTGGGTTTGTTCAGATTCAGAACGGCATGAGTTCCCGTTTTTTTTTTTCTTTTCTCAGTATACAGTATTTAAATGATTTAGTTTGCATTTGCCAAAATGTGCCGTATACAGCCTGAATGCACTGCAGGTACTGTGTCCCACAATGCAATGCAAACCTTCCTTTTCAGATGTCAAGTAATATTAACTTCGAATCAGTGTCATTGCCTATCATTAAGATACTATTATAGTTTTTTATATTTAGATTTTTTCTTTTCTGTTTTCATTTTAATATTAGTTTTAGAAATTATGAATTTATATATATATAATTTATTTTAATTTCAGTTTTAATTTGAGTTATTTCAGTATATCAGGTACTGAAAATAGCTGAAATAAAAAATAAAACAAGTTTAAGTTTTTTTTTTATGTTATTTTATTTCAGCTAACATTTATTTAATTTAATGTAAAGAAAATGTTTTTTTATGGTTTTACTTAACTATAATAACCTGAGAATTTTAACATCTTGATTCATAATTTTATATTGAATTAAAAATTAAATATTTTATTGTTTTAAAATTTTAGTAATTTAGTTACTTAACTTTAGTTACTACTATTAGTTTGTTTTTTTAAAAAATATTTTTATTTTGAATATGTTTTTTAATGTCTATGTATATATATTTTTTATTAATTTTTATTTAGATTTACATCAACATAAACTAAATGAAAATCTTGCTTTAGCAACGAACTGAAATATAATACATTTAATTTTTTTTTTTTTTTTAAATATTTCATTTTATTTAATGTAAAGAAAATGTTTTTTATGGTTTTAGTTAACTATAATAACCTGAGAATTTTAACATCTTGATTCATAATTTTATGCTGAATTAAAAATTAAATATTTAACATTTTAAATTTTTAGTAATTTTGTTGTTTTTGGAATTTTTATTAGTTTATGTTTTTTTAAAAAAATATTTTTATTTAGTATATGTTTTTTTAATGTCTATATATTTTTTTTATTAATTTTCATTTAGTTTTTGTTTTAATTATTTATTGTACATCAAGATAAACTAAATGAAAATCTTGCTTTGACAACAAGCTGAAATATAATACATTTAATTTTTTTAAAATATTTTATTTTATTTCAGTTAACATTTATTTATTTCAAGTAAAGAAAATGTTTTTTATGGCTTTAGTTTTAGCAAACTATAATAACCATTACTTTATATTGAAATGCTAAATCTTTAATCTCATTTGTAATGATTAATATTTCTGAGATGATAACGGTATGATTAAACGTGTAATCTTGTAAGGTTAATGTAGCACACCACTGTTCATGAATCAATGCATATACTGTTTTGCATGTTATATAAAATCAGTATTCAGAATTCATGAAGTGATTCATTACATGACCTCTAAAAAGGTTTTGCATGCAGTAAACCCACTTTTGTCACATTTAAGAGGTTCTGCAAAAGTCTTTTGGCTGTATGATCAAAATAAGTCAAAAAGGAGATGTTAAAAACAGTGAGTTCACTCGCAGTTCATCTGTCACACTGTTGTGCATATTGCATTGTGGGATGCAGTGTGCTTGTGCTCTGGCTGTATACAGTATGTTGTCTGAGTGTTTGCAAACATGCATACAAAAAATTCACATAATCATGCACAGCAAAAACGTAGTATGAACGTATGCTAATGTGAACGCAGGCATGATTTTAAACCAGAGCAGGTCCAGCAGGAGGACGCCAGTACAGTTTACAGTTACAATAAATCTCTCATCTGAGAGTTTTACAGAGCCGAACGCTTCCCATGATCCCGTGGGTGAGGGGTGAGTCAGTCATGACAGGCTGCAGTGATTCATGCAGGGCAAGTGCATGCTGGGAAGACATGAAACCCACTGTGGGGTGGCGTGGTCGCTAATACATCACGCGTGCGCCCATAATAACTAAAACTCCTCCGTTTCAGCTGAAAACAGCACTGAGGGAATTACTTCAGGATGAAGCTGGAAAATAATAACCATTCCTCGTCTCCTCACGTGATTTTAAACACCGCATTCACTTTCATAGTTAATTCATTGTTGATTGTGTCAAATTATTTCAGTTTTTGAGTGCCATGGCAACATTTCTTATTTTCTAAACTGAAATAAAAATTAAAAACATACAGATATATTTAGATAATAATAAAAATGGCAACAACAACAAAAAAAAACACAACTGATACACTTTAATGAAAATTAAAAAAGTAAACTACAATATTATCTCAGTGATAATAAAATAACACTGATTTGAATGCATGACTTTAATTTGTACAGATGCTGGTCATATAATTAGAATATCATCAAAAAGTTGATTTATTTCACTAATTCCATTCAAAAAGTGAAACTTGTATATTATATTCATTCATTACACACAGACTGATATATTTCAAATGTTTATTTCTTTTAATTTTGATGATTATAACTGACAACTAAGGAAAATCCCAAATTCAGTATCTCAGAAAATCAGAATATTGTGAAAAGGTTCAATATTGAAGACACCTGGTGCCACACGCTAATCAGCTAATTAACTCAAAACACCTGCAAAGGCCTTTAAATGGTCTCTCAGTCTAGTTCTGTAGGCTACACAATCATGGGGAAGACTGCTGACTTGACAGTTGTCCAAAAGACGACCATTGACACCTTGCACAAGGAGGGCAAGACACAAAAGGTCATTGCAAAAGAGGCTGGCTGTTCACAGAGCTCTGTGTCCAAGTACATTAATAGAGAGGCGAAGGGAAGGAAAAGATGTGGTAGAAAAAAGTGTACAAGCAATAGGGATAACCGCACCCTGGAGAGGATTGTGAAACAAAACCCATTCAAAAATGTGGGGGAGATTCACAAAGAGTGGACTGCAGCTGGAGTCAGTGCTTCAAGAACCACTACGCACAGACGTATGCAAGACATGGGTTTCAGCTGTCGCATTCCTTGTGTCAAGCCACTCTTGAACAACAGACAGACAAAAAGGACTGGACTGCTGCTGAGTGGTCCAAAGTTATGTTCTCTGATGAAAGTAAATTTTGCATTTCCTTTGGAAATCAGGGTCCCAGAGTCTGGAGGAAGAGAGGAGAGGCACACAATCCACGTTGCTTGAGGTCCAGTGTAAAGTTTCCACAGTCAGTGATGGTTTGGGGTGCCATGTCATCTGCTGGTGTTGGTCCACTGTGTTTTCTGAGGTCCAAGGTCAATGCAGCCGTATACCAGGAAGTTTTAGAGCACTTCATGCTTCCTGCTGCTGACCAACTTTATGGAGATGCAGATTTCATTTTCCAACAGGACTTGGCACCTGCACACAGTGCCAAAGCTACCAGTACCTGGTTTAAGGACCATGGTATCCCTGTTCTTAATTGGCCAGCAAACTCGCCTGACCTTAACCCCATAGAAAATCTATGGGGTATCGTGAAGAGGAAGATGCGATATGCCAGACCCAACAATGCAGAAGAGCTGAAGGCCACTATCAGAGCAACCTGGGCTCTTATAACACCTGAGCAGTGCCACAGACTGATCGACTCCATGCCACGCCGCATTGCTGCAGTAATTCAGGCAAAAGGAGCCCCAACTAAGTATTAAGTGCTCATACTTTTCATGTTCATACTTTTCAGTTGGCCAAGATTTCTAAAAATCCTTTCTTTGTATTGGTCTTAAGTAATATTCTAATTTTCTGAGATACTGAATTTGGGATTTTCCTTAGTTGTCAGTTATAATCATCAAAATTAAAAGAAATAAACATTTGAAATATATCAGTCTGTGTGTAATGAATGAATATAATATACAAGTTTCACTTTTTGAATGGAATTAGTGAAATAAATCAACTTTTTGATGATATTCTGATTATATGACCAGCACCTGTATTATTCAGTCACTTCCTGGTTTTTGTTTTCTATTACTCTTTAGATTCGTGTGGGTTTTCACTTCCCTTCTCTCTTTAAGAATTTTGTTTTGCACAAATCATATTTTTAGAAATGGCAGCTGGTTCTGTGTGCAGTGAAGATGGATATCTTCTCTGTGAAGTTCAAAATGATGAGAAATGGGAAGTGAGATTGGGTATTAAAAGTTTTGTATATTTTATCTTGCATGTGTGGAGGATGAATGCAAATCAGTTCACAGAAATGTGTAACCAGTGTTCTGAATAAATCATAAAAGTAACATAAAATAACAAAGAATCATATTCACTGTATATATTTGATAAGGTATGACATCCCTTTTTAGATAATGTTCTGGCTGATTTTATAGACCACTTTCATGTATATATAATTTTAAATATATATATTGTGTTTATGTTTTGTTAATTGGGCAAATAATCAGAATTTTAATTTGCATCGGTTGGGTGTTTTCTGTACTCTTGTTATTCGGTGGAGAAAAATCCAATATTAAATAAAATAAATTAAAAAATGTAATAACAAGAAAACAACATCAACCCAAACATCAACTCAACACAGATTTATGTCTCATATAACCGTAAAGGTCAGCTCTGCGGTCAGAAATAAGGAAAATATGCTCAGACTTGAATTTCTGATGTGAAAGCAGTCTACATTCATCTTCCCCATCCTCTCTTACATCTAACTTCAGCCAAAGTCCCTTTAAAGGATTAGTTCACAATTTCCTGATAATTTACTCACCCCAATGTCATCCAAGATTTTTATGTCTTTCTTTCTTCAGTGGAAAAGAAATGAAGGTTTTTGAGGAAAACATTCCAGGATTTTTCTCCATATAGTGGACTTCACTGGGGTTCAACGGGTTGAAGGTCCAAATGTCAGTTTCAGTGCAGCTTCAAAGAGCTCTACACGATCCCAGACGAGGAATAAGAGTCTTATCTAATGAAGCGATTGGTGATTTTCTAAAAAAAATAATGTGGACGTAGGCGGAAGTACCGCGGTAGGGCGAAAAACTCCATCTCATTTTCTCCTCCAACTTCAAAATCGTCCGACATCGTTGTTTTACCTTTTTTTGTAAAGGGTGTTTGACTTAGTCTTTGCACGTTCGCTTTGTAAACACTGGATCGGTATTTCCTCCTACGTCACACGTGACCTTTCCAACGTGATTTCGTAATGCGTGGCGCATCACAGAGCAGTGCAAGACGAGCATTTGTGGTTAAAAAGTATATAAATATTTTTTTTTTTTTTAGACAATGGTTTCTCTAGATAAGACCCTTATTCCTCATCTGGGATCGTGTAGAGCTCTTTGAAGCTGCACTGAAACTGACATTTGGACCTTCAACCTGAAGTCCACTATATGGAGAAAAATCCTGGAATGTTTTCCTGAAAAACCTTCATTTCTTTTCAACTGAAGAAAGAAAGACATAAACACCTCGGATGACATGGGGGTCAGTAAATTATCAGGAAATTTTAATTCTGAAGTGAACTGATCCTTTAAGGCAAGCCATTTCACTCGGCGGCCATCTTTCGGGCAGCTATTTCAGTCATGCAGTGCAGCTCTTTGAATGGGGAAACATCAGATTCTCCAAAGTTGTTCACCAAGCTTACGATTAAATTTCACAAAATTTTTGAAATCGGCAATGAAATCTGACAAAAACTGTCAAATCATGACAAATTTCAGGCTGGACCAACCAAAGTGCATGTGCAGTCATAAGCAGAACACTGACTTCTAACAGCAGCTGCAGTGATGCGATGACTTTACCAACTGGTGATTGGCTCTTTTGTTTAGAAGGCGGGACTTATTCCGCCATATTGCGTGTTGCACTTTCTCCCACTCAGTAATATGAGTGCATTGTCTTTGTATATATAAGGTCTTACAACAGCACACACTTACCTTTGGGTTGAGCAGCGATCACGTCTTTACTCAGAGAGATTTTACCAATGACATCATCATGACTGTGGCATGAAACACAACATCAGACGCATGTTAATGTTCAGACGTTCTCCATATTAAACCACCATCATGATCATCAGCTCTTTCAGGATGTACAATCAGATTCACAGACAGACATAGTGAAAAATAAATAAACACACAGATCAGTGGGGGTCTATATAGAACTGGAGTGTTCTTGACTCAATTTTAAAGAACCCTTTATGCCAAAAAGGAGAAATGTCTTAAATGATTGCACAATACTTTCATGTTTAGTGGGTTTTTTCCAAATATTTCTAGTGATGAAGTATGTTTATGAGCTGTTTAATTCATATAAAAATGAAATAAAAATAAATCCATCAAATGATCCCATGATGGAACCCATAAAATGTTCTATTTATGAAGCACCTGATGGAACCTTTAAGGTTCCATATAGAACTTTTTCTTCTAAGAATGATACAATCTACACTGTTAAAAATAAAGATTCCAAAAGGTTTTTTTCCCTCAGTGATGCCATAGAAGAACCATTTTGGTTCCCCAAACAATCTTTCAGTGAACAGATCTCGAAAGAACCATGTTTGAAGAACATTTTAATAATGTAAAGAACCTTCTGTGCAATGGAAAGATAGTGTAATGATTTAAAAATGATGTTCTTCCTCAGTGTTTCTGTCTTGTTTTCCAGCACAAATATCTAAACATTCTTAAATCAAGATACATTTACTGGAGAAGCAATTGAGTTTGTGCTTAAAGGGTTCATTCACCCAAAAATGAACATTTCTGTCATTAATTACTCACCCTCATGTCGTTCCA